>CAIGRN010096845.1:0-13868 GCA_903798345.1 Fraxinus anomala
TATAATGGTAACTTTGCATTATATATATAAAATAAATTTAAAACAAACAAAGATAAAATAAAACTTATTATAAGAAATAAAGTAAAATAAAAAAGTTAATTAACAAAAATAAAATCAAATAAAAACTTATTTTAAAAAAAAAGTTTTTAAAATAAAATAAAAAATTATTTAAAAAAAGTTACTTAGAAAAATAAAATAAAATAAGAATTTATTTAAAAAAAGTGTTCCTTAAAAAAAATAAAAAATTATTTTTTAAAAAATATTTTAAAAATAAAATAAAAATTTATTTTAAAAAATGTTACTTAGAAAAATAAAATAAAAACTTATTTAAAAAAAGTTTTTAAAATAAAAAAATTTATTTAAAAAAAAATGTTTTAGATATATAATGTAAAGTTACCATTTTATCCATTTTAAAATTAATGAAAATGGTGAAAAGAAAGTGACATGGTCATTGTGATATGTTACATGAAATTTAGTGACTATGATGAAACAATTTAGTGACTATGGTGAAAAGAAGCTCATTAACTAAGTTTTTGGGCAATTTTTGAACAACTTTCTATCAAAGAGAGAAGAAATTGCCCCATTCCAACACCTCCAAGACATGATGCAAGTAGTCGATGAAACCTTGTACCTCGGAACTAGCCGTTACATTAGAATTTAGGACATTATCAAGTGTATATAATAGATTAGGGGTCTAATTGAACATTGGCTAATAGTTTAAAGATTAAAGTGCAAATATTTTATCCCCAAAGTTAGAGAGCATCTTAGATTTTGTAATAAAATGTAGATGAACAAATTCTATTAGATATTATCATTTTTTAAGTATTCAAATTTATTTGGATAAGTGATTGAATTAACAAATTCTTTTGGATATTGTTATTATCGTTTATGTACTCAAATTTATCTGGATAAATGATAGAACTTTGCATCATCAGATTACTATATATATGCCCTTGTTTGGTCTTATTATTTTTAAAATATATTTTCTTTCTCTTATTTTTAATCACATATTCTTCAATAAAATAATATTACATGCAAATTCAAAAAAATTTCTTATTTTTTAATCACATATTTTGCATCAAAATATTATTCCATAATGTAACATTTTTTTATCATCATTGCTGAAGTCCACGTATAACATAAATAATTACACATGGACTTGGGGGATTATTGTTATGACTTGTTACAAGGTACTGCCACGTGGCCATCCTGGTTTAACTATGGGCCGAGCTGTCGAGCCTACAGGCCACCGAACTACTGAGCCCACAAGCCGCCGAGCTACTGAGCCTACATACCCATGTAATTTTGAGGCCAAAGTGGCTTCGAGAACAAGACCCATGTAATTTCGATGCCAAAGTAGCTCAAGAACGAAGCCCAAGTAAATTCTTAGGCCAATAGGCTGCGAGTTTCCTCAGCTAGTGACAGCCCACGTACAATGATTGAACTCATGATGAAGATCTTTATTCGAATTATTGATGTGACCTTTGTAAAAAGTGTGTCTGTATCTTGTCTTGTCAATGTAAGAGCATTTAATATTCTGAAGGGCTAGGGAAGTCGATCTGATGGCTATGACTTGATACTTTGGCCGAGGAGATGAGACCACGTGTAATTTGATCCAAGGGTCACCATTCCATTTGTAACACTATAAATATCCCCACCATATAACAATTGAAGACTAATGCAACTTTGAATACAAAAACACTTGGAGCAACCTGAGTTCATTCTCTAGGATATCTTTTACTCTCTATAACTATTGATCTATTTACATATAGCAAATCTGAGTTCATTCTCTACAATATATTTTACTTTTTACAACTATTGATCTATTTACATAACAATTGGTTCTTATCTTACAATCGTAGTTCGTTAACCTTGTCGAAACCCGAACGAAAACGTCTCGTGTCGTCTAGCTTGTCCCACGTCCATCTGGAGTAATATTGATCGTTGATCGGCATCTACGTGTTGGATTTGGCTTGCGCATGCATGAGTGGATCCAGCATCTGTTGGCAACATTTTTGATGTCAACATATTGTTAGACATAATTGAATCCATCTCACCGTTAATTGCATCTTTCCAGAAGATACTATTACGAAAAGTGATAGCTTCTCCATAAATTTTAGGATATGTTTCCACATGTAAAACAAAAGGTATTGCTCTTATAACATTATTCACATTTCCCTCTATTAAGTAAAGTGAAATAAGTTGAGAATCAATTTCATTCATTATTTTCTATTCAAGTTCTTTTGCTTCTTCGAGACTCATTAGATTCATTAATATTTTTAGAAGATATTTTATCTTATGTTTCAATAGAGTTAGGAATCTCTGTATGAGTTTCCCTCAATTCATTATTCGAGAATAGTGAATTTTCAAAGAACTCTACGTCATTTGATTCAATTATCACATTGGTCTCCAAATCCAATAATCTATATGATTTGCTATTATTAGCATATCCAACAAAGGTAGATTTTATGCCTTTTGGAACCAACTTGGTCCTTTTAGGATATGTATCAATTATCACATTGGTCTCCAAATTTAATAATTTATATGATTTGCTATTACTAACATATCCATCAAAGGCACATTTAATGCCTCTTTGGACCCAACTTAATCCTTTTAGGGTTCGTGTTTTCACACTATGCAAGATACCCCCTACATTTTAAAGTATCCAATGTTTGATTTTTTCCATTCCACAATTCATAAAGAGAAACTTTTGTAAAATTTGAGGAAATCCTATTTAATATTCCATATGCACTCAACAAGACTTTACCCACAAAATAAATGACAACTTAGTATATGTTAACATGGCATTTATCATTTCAACTAATGTTCTATTTTTTCTTTCAGCCAAATAATTTTGTTCGAGTGTCCTAAGTACAGAATATTGAGGTACTATACCTTATTGTTCACAAAATTAGTTAAAATAATTAGAAAAGTATTCACCACCTCTATTACTTCTTAAAGTTTTTATTTTCTTATTTAAGTCATTTTCAACTTTATTTTTATAAGTCTTGAACATATCAAATGTTTCATATTTATGTTTAATTAAATAAACATAAATGTATCTAGATCGATCATCTATGAAGGTAATAAAATACCTATTTTCTCCTCTAGTTAACATTCCATTTAGTTCACATATATCCGAATGGATAAGTTCTAAAATATGAGAAGTAATATTCACACTTTGTTAAGGCTTCTGAACTATTTTAGATTTTACACATGTTTTTCATTTATAGGCATTATTCATATCATATGAAAGCATGTCACAATTTAACATTCTTTTCATGGTACTAGTACCTATGTGATCTAATCTAGCATGTCATAATGTAAAAATCAACCAAGCAAGCAAAATCAACTTTATTATTAATATTGTCAATGCTACACAATTTGACAATTCCTTCACAAGAATAACATTTTCCAACAAATTTTTCATTTCGGGATAATATAAGTTTTTTGATAAAAACATTTTATTCCCAATTTTCCCAAGAGATTTCCACTAACTAAGTTCCTATTCATATAGGGAACATGTAGTACATTTGTTAATGTAACAATTTTTTCGGAAGTGAAGATAACATCAACGTTTCATTTTCCAACCGCTTTAGAGAGCCCTTTATTACCCATTTGAATATCTTGCTCTCCATTTTATTCATACAATACATGTATAGTTACAAATGTATCATACCACCAACTGAAAACTTTTCCCTTGGTAGCATTTATTTCGCTCATGGTAGCCACAATGGTATCTTCATCAATAGAGTTCACTTTACCCTCTTTCTTGTTTTATTTTCCTTGTTGACAATCCTCCACAAAATGTATGGGTTTACCACACATAAAAAAAAAAAAAAAAAATTCTCCCTTGGACTCCTTCTTAGACTTTTTGTAGTTTTTGTTAAAAGATTTTCTTTTGTTGGATTTGTTGAAAAGTTCGATCTTTTCCATGACAATGGCCTTTGAAGTGCTTCATAAGAGTTTTCACTTTTATGTGTTGCTCTCGATTCTTTCTCAATTTGAAGACTTTTTTGAATTTGCTCTAAAGAGTAATCTTCGGAACCATGAAGAATCTTCTTTTGATATCCTTTCCATGTTCTCAGGAGTTCTGCAATGATTGCTCCCACTGGAAGGATTCTAGAAGTTCTATTTTGACCGCCTTCAATTTGTCGATAAACACTTGCAATTCATTCACTTGAAGAAGAAGGGGAATATTTTTAAGGAACTTGAAATCTAAATACCTTGATATCAAGAATTCCTTTGTACCTTCTTCGACTTTGTATTTGTTCTCCAAAGAATTCCATATTTCTTTTTCCAAAGATGTGTTGGTGTAGATATCATAGAACCGTTGGATAATGTATTGAGTACGTGACCGTGACAAACCAATTCATCCTCTTGATGCTTTTGCCTTTCGGCTCTTATGGCATTGGTACCTCCATTTGTTGGTTCTAGTAGTGCTGGCAACTCCGGATCAAGGATGTAGAAAATCTTCAATGCCATGAGAAGAAACTTCAACTTGTCTTGCCATCGAGTAAAATTTGTTCACTCGAATCAATCCAAAACTCAATGAACACAAATGGGGTTTGAAAATATATGAGAGTTTGATTATCTCTCTATGAATGGAATGATTTGTTATTTTCAATTGTTAAAATTATATCTAGAAATGAAAACTCTCTCCTATATATAGTTTTCAATTAATACACCATGAAAATGATCCAATGGTTCATGAAAAGATGTAAAAAAATGAACCAAAAACTTCAAATCCAACGGTAAAAAATTTGGCCTAGGCGATCGCCCAATCAAAAATCCGGTGATTGCTCAGGCCAAGGTTTTGGCCTCGGGTTATTGAAAACGAGGTTGGGCATTCTCCATTTTCTCTCCTTGTTTCGTTTTCGGTATTTCCATACTTGCTCTACACATCTATATGATGTATTATCATTCCAATATACTCATCATTATATGTTGAATACCAAATTACAACATTTTATATATTATAGAGAGCATTTTTAAATTAGAAAGTCAAAAGTTTAATGCACTCCAACAATGCCATCTATTTTGATTCTTCATTTTGCTTTTCTCAAGAAACATTTATTGATTTCTCCTCATATTTTATTTAACATAATTTTTTATATGTCAACACCTAATTAATTTAAATGTGGTTTAAATAAGTACTATCGCCTTGAGAAGAGTCAGGTTGTGAAGGTTGCTTTTAGTGGTGGAGGTGCTATTCCCAATGCTATGGTTACATATTGCTGTGTCGATTGATGCCATGCTACAAAGTAATGACTGAGTCAGAAAACATTTTGCTTAGAAAATGAGTTAAACAAGCGTGGAACTTAAGTTTACTCCTGTTCAATCAGCGGCGAAGTCCGCTTAAGTACTCACTTTCGCTCCGCGGTAAGTATGTGAGTCAATCAGCCCTCTGACCATTTTTGTCTCTAAACTCACTCACAAAGTTAGTCTATTTCAGAAATAGGTAAGATGTAACACAATGAATTTGAATGTGCTTTGAAATAGTTGAATATTAGGGGGTGTATTTAATTGAGACTTTTAATGAATTTTTGAGATTTAAAAAGTTTAGGGGCATTCAATGTGGACTTTTGAAGACTCTATAAAAGTATTAGTATATTCAATTGAGACTATTATAAAATCTCTTAAAGTTATGGTGTATTCAATTAAAACTTTTTAAAAGTTTCTATAAGTTTTAGGATATTCAAATTAACTAAGGTCTTAAATTTTTATTCTTTTTAAAATATTCTTTTTATTATATGGGGGAAAGAGAAGGAGAAGGAGAAGGGAAATTGTGAGAACCACCACCTCGTATATAATAATTTCACAATATTGTATTAGATCCATATAAATTCTATTTCAAATCAAAGTTTTCAAAAGTATTTTGAATTCTACAAAAGTCTATAAAAATTTTAAAATGAAAATGTATAAAAGACTTCCACTAATTTCATACAAATCTCTAAAAAATTCACGAAATCCACATAAATCATCACTTAAAAAAGTCCTCAATTAGAGGGATTTAAAATAATTCCGAATTAAATACATCTCCTTTAAAAAATCCACGAAATCCACATAAATCATCACTTGAAAAAAGTCCTCAATTAGAGGGATTTAAAATAAGTCCCAATTGAATAAACTTCCCTTAATCAAAATAAATCCGTCCTTCAAATTTTTGAAGAATTTCCTGCTCTAGCAAGCTTAGTCCTCAATTAGAAGGATTTAAAATACTCATTTGATAAGGTAAATTAGATAATATTAATAGTAAAAAAAAAAGGTTAAAATCTCGTCTATTATAATGTCTTGTTTATTTTAATATTCTACAACAAATATGTCCCAACGTATTCTACCGTATAATTTTTTGCCTTCAATACCGACACCTTAGTCACTCTCTACTGCCTGAATTTTCATTGATTTAGTTCAAGATGTTTTAAAGCCATATTCAGCACCAGAATGAAATTGCAAATAAAATTCATTGTGGAACGTACATTTTTCAAATTTTTACATGTAATTTTGCGCTACAAATTTTAAGTTTATCTGGTGACCTACCTTTGTGTATTAGAACTAGAGCATACACCGTCTAATATTTCTAGACTAAGCTGGAGTATGGACATTCTCCCAACTCAATTAACATTGAACTAAAATTGTGAAAATTATGTACGAACGCATTACACAAGTACGAGGAATTAAGAACATAGGCAGGCCAAGTTAACTTAAGAGCAGCTTGAAGAAAAATAATTCCACTTGAATTGTGCCTTACAAAGTTAACATGCACATATAAAATTGCCTGTCTACGTGCGTGGATGAAAAAAAACTTGTTATTCTAATTAAGAAAGACCCCCCCTCCAAACGGCCAAAATTGAGGGAGTTGGAAATTGAAACTGGACCTCAATCTTAAAAGCAAAAGGCTGGAGCAATTGATAATTATGTATTCACATTTATATTGTCATCTTTAACTTTTGTTAACTTCATATTTATTCAAAAAGTTATAGTCTCAAATATTGTATATGAATTGAATTATCTAGTATAGAACATGTTATTAGCTTTTCAAATCATTATTTTATAGATTTGCTATGTAGATAAAATTTAATATTTAACTAAAATGGATCAAATGATTTTATTATACAAAATTTTTGGTATATGCATTACGTAATAAAAATGTGTACAAAATAAACTATTAAGGTGATCATGTGCGGAACCACCATGACGATCGTGTGTAGAAACCCATTTTCTTGTGGTGGATTTAAGATGGTCGTGGTGGTACTTGTTGAAACAGGCAGCAGCGGCGACTCGCGACAGTAGCGGTGAAGTCAGGTTTGGGGATTTTTTGATGTTGCTGGTTTGGTATGGTGGAGATGGAGATAAATGAGATGGTGGTGTGATTCTTGGTATGGCAACAACGATGACGATTGTGCTAGCCATGATGATGGGAAGATGGTGGCGGCAATGACGGTGGTTGTTGTGCGGGTGGTAACGGTGCGGTGGCGTCGTGGTGTTGGTGGCGATTCATGTGGTGGTAGCGTTGGCGGAGGCAGGTGGACTTTGGCGATGGTGCGGTAGTGGATCTGACATTGTTGGCAATTGTGAGATGGTGGTCCCAAACAATTGTGGTACAGGTGGTGGCGGTCGAGTGAGACCAATAGTACTTGTGACCAATAAATTGGTTGATTGTAATCAATAAATTGGGTAATTTTTGACCAATATATAATGTGTGATATAAAAAAATATGATTGTGATTCACAATTTACTAAGTTGTGATTGAAAAATAATATGTGATCAATTAAGTTGACAATTTGTGACTTTTAAATAAATTGTGACTTATAAAATTTATAATTTGTGATCGATAAATGAATTAGAAATTTTAAACACTTTGATTTTGTGATCGATAATTAAATTGTGACTTATAAAATTTTTGAATTGTGATCGAAAAAAATTATAATAAATTAATTCGAGAATTTGTGATCAAATTATATGGAATTGTGATCTTAATATATTTAATTAATAAAAATATATTTGTAATTAATTATTTTATAAATAAATTTTAATAAATATCTGACTTTTGAAATTTTAAACTTTTTATCTTAATTTTGAAATGAGTGGTAGTTAAACTCTTACTTGTTTTTCCCGGTTAGAATTCAATAATATTAGCCCAATTGAGATATTTTTGAAATTTACAAAATAAAATAAATAAATAAATAAATAAATAAAAATCATAAAATGCGCGAGAATTCCGTATTAATTCCATTAATCCCTCCTTAGTCCTCCTTAGGCATCAAAATGTACTACCCAGCCCGCAGTGAACAGAGTCCTTTTTCACCCACACATACACAGTAAGAGAGAGAAGGAAAATGGCAGAAAGCAATGGCATGAGTGGCGGCAGACCCCTGTGCATAGCGAGCATGGTGGACTCCGGTAGCGTGGAGAGCAAGAGAATTTACATGGCTCGACGTACGGTGGTGGAAATGCTGATGGACAGAGGTTATATAGTGGCCAACGCCGAGGTCGAGCTCTCTCGCACTCTCTCCGACTTCCGCGCCGTCTATGGCGAAAAGCCTGATGTAGACCAACTCCGCCTCATCGCCGGCCGCGCATCTAACCCTTCCAGAAAGGTATATTCACGTCCATATATGATATATGAATACAGTATATTTTCGTGTGTGTATC
Source organism: Fraxinus anomala (assembly GCA_903798345.1). Taxonomy (NCBI): domain Eukaryota; kingdom Viridiplantae; phylum Streptophyta; class Magnoliopsida; order Lamiales; family Oleaceae; genus Fraxinus; species Fraxinus anomala. The sequence goes on from CAIGRN010096845.1 coordinate 8,656, forward strand.
TGTGATGTTTTTTTAGGGTTTATCCGCTTATTTTTGTTTCTGTTTAAAGCAATATTATTTTTTATTTTTAATAAAGATTGCATAAGTATTATTTTGCGATTTTTTTTGCTTGCAAAAGTTTATGTTTGTTCCTTAAACTAATTTGACCACATTTGAATGCAAAAAGAACATTTTTATTGCATTATTTTGGTATATACTTTTAACTGGGATCTGGAGAATTAGCAAGAGTAAGATTTTATTTTTTCCCTTCTTTTAAATTATCCAGCAAGAATGTGATTAGAAAAATAAATAAATAGACAAAGAAAAATGGAAATAAAAATTGAAGTAATTGAAACTTTTTAATCTCTTTTGGAGGAGAATTTGATTTTTCCTTGTCTTCAAACTTTTCTCCCATTTTTTGAAATTCCAAAGTTACACTACAAGTAGTTGGGTACAACTCACTCTTACAACTAGCATGTAGACTCGACATGTAAGTGGAAAGTGCCTAAAGTAGGTGCTCGTCATGGTAATGCGAGATTACAAAGTAGTCACTCTTCACGAGATTAATGTAGTTATGTAAGACCCAAAAGTAGTTACAACATCGTGAAAATCCTAACAATTTACTTAAAATTGTTTAATCTTCCAGTACATGGATCTTACACTTGAGTTCTATATATATACTGGTTCAACCAAAAAAAAAATAAAAAAAATTAAACTTTTAAATACAGGAGCAATTGATATTAGCAGTAATTTTCCAGTGATGGGATCATTATTTTTATGTTCTTGAAATCTGAAAAATAGTAGAATAGACGGTTTTAGTCCTTGACAGTCACAAAGTATTCAGGAAGAAATTTTTGGAGTTATTTGTACTGAATTAATTTTTTTAACTTCAACTGCTTCTAAGGTTAATACTCATTTCTCTTTGCAGATTCTTGTCTTATTTAGTGAGAATTCTGAGATCAAAAAGAAAGGGATGGTTTATATACTTAGTCAGATTATGAACAAGGAAATGTTGGACAGGGTTATCCTAATCCTGCAAAACAAGATGAATTCCTTTGCTCGAAAGGTTGCGGATAAGTATTCAATTAAAGTTGAGATTTTCCCGGTAAATCCCGCTGTCCTTACTCAAAATAGTGTTTTTCATTTATGCTAACTAAATCACTAGAATTACAGAGTTGACCATGTTTTTCTATATGGTTGATTACTAACTTTAAATAAATTTAAACAGACAGCAACATAAAATTGTGTACCGTATCAATGGGTATGGTGTTCCTTGTTTATGTTACACATTGATTTTGAATTTACTTATAAAATATTTTATTGTTTGAATGTGTGATTAAAAATGAGTATATAAAAAAAAGTTTTAAAATAATAATTATCAAACATGGGCATAATAAATTTGACTAATTGTAACCTTCTTCGGCATTTATTTCAAATCGTTGCTATATCTACTAGAACATTCAACGCAATCAAATCTTTCAAGACAAAGACCATGTTAATTTGGTTTATGTCTCCCTCTTTTAGCCTATTACCCTGAGATCAATATCACTCGTGAATAATATCTTCTTTACTGTCTATGCAAGGCATATGAACCAACTATTTAAGTTGTCTTCTTCTTTTTTTTTTTTTGCCCCTCGGGGCACATCCAAGTTGGAAAAGGATGGGCATTGCCGAGCTTACAACTCCAGGGTGGGGAATTCGAATCCTGGATGGAGCAGTTGAGTGATGTAATATTCATTTGTGGGTGAAGCAGTTTGGTGATGTAATATTCATGGAGGAAGGCTTCCTTGGGGCCAAGAGTATAAAGAGTGCACGGACCCTGGTCAACTTGGGCATATACCGCGGTTTACCTCCACCCATTGCTGAGGGGCCGGTGATGGGTGGTCCAGGACATAGTTCGGCGTAAGCTGGGATACCTGGGTATCAAAAAAATAAAANTACCTCCACCCATTGCTGAGGGGCCGGTGATGGGTGGTCCAGGACATAGTTCGGCGTAAGCTGGGATACCTGGGTATCAAAAAAAAAAAAAAAAAAAAAAAAAGAAAAGTTGTCTTCTTCTTAATATATCCTCTATTGGTGTCAAAGTGTACACACTCATTTATTGCGTTATTCATTCTAGTATCACTACATGTTCATTTAAACATCATTATTCTACTAGGTCATCTTATGTACATTTGTCTTTAGGTAGCCCAACATTCAGTAACATAGAGCATCTATGGTAGGTAATACACTACTCTTCTATGTCTTTTTGATATTTTTGACTAACTAGGCATTGTTGTTTCCCCTCTTAAGATAACTGACTTGCTGGTCAATATCATAAAGCATGTTCATGTGCCAAAGCATGAGATATTGAATGCTGAGGAGAAGCAACAAATTTTGACGAAGTATAACGTGGAAAGCAAACAGGTATTCAATCTCTCTTATAAAATGGTAGGTAATATAAAAAAATTGCATGGCTTCATTGTTACTCAGTTTCTTTCTTTCGAAATTGATTTGCCTGTACTTGAAATTTTCGTTTCTAGTATGTTTAATCAATAAAAATCAAGATGTTACTTAAGGGAACATGATAGTAACAGATTCACATTAGGATGTACTCACTTCTCATTGGCTACATATTATAAGCATGTCAATGAGCATATAAATAATTCAACAAACAATTCATGTCATACAACGGTGATTTACTGCTTTAAGATTGCAAATTACAGGTGAACTCCACATAGAAAAACAAAAACGCAAAAATCTTGTCAATTCTAATAGGGTAAATACCAAACGTATTTTAAAAAAGTACTCATCCCTTGTATTAAGAGGGGTCAATCAGTTTATGTGTAAAGGGCAACCCTGGGGCCAATACAACCTGCATTCATTGTTCGTGCCAGGTTAGCCATTGGGCCAGTAATTTTTGTGGTTTTTGGTTTACTATTATTATTTCTCTCTGATCTCTTCATCTGAACAGGGATGATTTTTGAGCACATTCTTTTCTTTTGGCAGCTTCCCATCATGCTTGAAAACGATGCAATTGCAAGGTACTATGGCCTTGAGAAGGGTCAAGTCCTGAAGGTTACTTATAGAGGTGGAGGTGCTGTTCCCGATGCTATGGTTATGTATCGTTGTGTCGGGTGATGTCATGCTACAAACTTAGAAAACATTTTGCTTAGCAAAATGGGTGAAATAGGGTAGAAGTTACGATAATTCCTTCTTCTGCTACTGAACTTCATCAACACAGTTGAATATTAATCAAAGTTAAGTTTGTTTTGTTAGATATTTATAAAAATAAATATAATATATGAAAGAAATAATTAATTCAGATGAAGTGCTCAATTGGTGAAAATTGTAAAATTTGTGTGGGAGGTAGGGGGTTCGAGTCACACCTCACGCATTATATTAAAAAGTCTTTAATTGGGGCATTGGAGTCTTGGACTTTCTTGATTCAAATAAAAATTATTATTTTTTAATCATTTTCGGAATTATTTAATGGGTCAACTAGTCAATAAAAGATTATCGTTTTTAACAGTCCAGTATTAACAACCCATTACCACTATCCATAAAAAATGAAAATAGTACTTGATCATTGTGGAGGAAGTTACATTTTTTTCTATCTATATAAATACATATTTGGGCATTAGAAAATAGACATAAAAAAATCGAAATTGTATCTTCGTATTTAGTAAAATTTTATACTCGACATGGTCGAGTTTTCTTCCACCCCGGGAAAGTTGATGCGAACATCATTAGATACATCGGGAATTATTTATTTTTATTGCTATTGACCTTATCATTTATATTTATATTTTATTGCTATTGGGCTTGTAGTAGTAGGTTGGCCCAAACCCGTCATTTAGCTAGGTTTTCACTATTTAAATAGTTTTTACACTACAATTTAGACAATTGATGAATTGATTGATTAAAATTACGTTTGGTGGCTGCCATGTTTTTTTCCTCTCCTTCACGTTTCTTTCTTCTCGGCTTCTTCCTTTCTTTTCCTTCTTCTTCTTGTTTTCCTCCTTTGATTCTACAGTTGATGTGGACATCATTAGATCTATCGGGAATCATTTATTTTTTCATTGGGAATTATTTATTTTTATTGCTATTGAATCTTATCATTTATGTTTTTATTTTATTGTTATTGGACTTGTAGTAGTGGGTTGGCCCAAACCAGTCATTTAGCTAGGTTTTCACTATTTAAACAGTTTTTACATTACAATTTAGACAGTGATGAATTGATTGAATAAAATTACGTTTAGCGGCTGTCATGTTTTCTCCTCTCCTTCATGTTTCTTCTTCTCGGCTTCTTCCTTATTTTTCATGTTTTCCTCCCTTGATTCCACATCAGGAACATAAGGATTATATGTGCAGAAACTATATTCTGAATTGCTTGACTTTGGATTTATATGATGTTTACTGATCGTGTAAATCCGTTAAAGAATTATGGAACTCATTAGAAAAGAAATATGCCACTGAAGATGTTGGAACTAAAAAATTTGTTGCAGGAAAATTTCTAGATTTTAAAATGGATGANTTATGGAACTCATTAGAAAAGAAATATGCCACTGAAGATGTTGGAACTAAAAAATTTGTTGCAGGAAAATTTCTAGATTTTAAAATGGATGACATTAGAACGAAGGTCACTCAAGTTGAAAAACTACATATTATAATTCATGAAATTATTGCTGAGGGATATAAAATCCGTGAGGGTTTTCAAGCATATGCTATAATTGAATAATTACCATATTCTTGGAAAGAGTATAAAAGCAGTTTGAAGCATAAAATAAAAGAAATGTCATTAGAGGATTTGACTATCATAATTAGGATTGAGGAGGACAATAGAATGGCAGAACGCAAGTGAAGGTTTTCAAGTGTATGCTATAATTGAAAAATTACCACCTTATTGGAAAGAGTATAAAAACAGTTTGAAGCATAAACGAAAAGAAATGCCATTAGAGGATTTGATTATCAGAATTAGGATTGAGGAGGATAATAGAATGGCAGAACGTCAGGATAGAACAAATTTGTATAAATAGGCCAATCTTATTGAAGGAAGTTCTGGTAGTAAGAAAGCTATTGAAAATTTTACCAAAAGTTAGAACTTTAAAGGCAGAATCAAGGGGAAGTGATTCTTAGGAAACAATAATCGGTCTAAGCCCCAATCAAGGGGAAGTGATTCATATGTCACTTTGCAAAGGATTGCCAAAATATGAAAGGAGAAACCGTGAAGCATCAAGCACATATAGTAGAAG
>CAIGRN010096848.1:0-15288 GCA_903798345.1 Fraxinus anomala
TGGGTGAATAAAGACAAAGCATGTAGCTGTAAAGTAATATTCTAGGTTAAAGGGTTCTTTTAACATGTTTTGATTTTTTATTGCTTTTGTCCACAAGATATTCCCATCTCTTTTTCACACACGCTAATTATCAAGAGTCGGTACCCACCTACAGTTTCGGAAAGAATTAGGTTGTCTTACAAGGAATATTGAATTATCCAACTTATTTTCACCTCAAAAAAGTAGAAAGTTACATGAGAATTAAGTTCTTTCTCATCTAATAAGGAAATATGAGAATAAGTATTTGAAAAGTAGAATAATTTTTCCTTTTAAACATTACATAAAAAGTAAAGAATAAAAAAATCATCCGTCTCATCATTTTCAGATATTTAGTGGCAACTTCTTTTCAATCCTTTTTCGACTAATGAATTATTTTATTTAAGGATAATTGTAGTGGCGGTCTCAAACACTTTTTTTTTTTTTTTGTCGATTTTACTTTAATTTTCAATTTGTGCAACTCACAGTTCCAAACCTTTCAAATAGTTGTATCAGAAGGACTAAATAACGGAAATTGTTAGCTCATCTATTAGTTGACCTAAAAATTTAAGAAAATGAAATTTTTGACCAATTAAAATATGGGCATTTCGTCACTTTCAATTTGAAGGTGAAGGAAAAGTCTACGAGAAAAGAAAGATTTGAGACCACTACTGTAATGATTCTTTTAATGTATGAATGGAACAAAAATGACAAAGTCTTCTTCTATAATTCCATCTGTGACGAGAATAAAATCGAGTAGAAAAATTTACTTTTATAAATAGTAATGTAAAGTATCATATACAAAACATGTGTCAATATTGAATCTTTAAATTTGGGCAACCATGTTATTTGAGTACACGTAAAAGTTATAAAGAGAAGTGAAAGGATTCGCATCATCACAGCACATATAATTTTATTTCATAATCTTATGATCATTGGTTTTACTTTTGAAAAATGCTTCTTGATAAGCCTGAAAATCATCAAAAGATTAGCAAAGAAAACAAGGCATCTTCCGATTTGTCAACTACTTACCTTCCTATTTTAATTTCATCAAGATTTCCCTCATCACCGATTAATAAAAATACAACGGGAAATATAAGTAATTTGGGTCAATCCCTTAGTTTCTACATTGGCTCCTCCAATTTAAAAATTTTATTTTGGAAGGAAAAAAATTGTACGGGTACGAGTACGAAGGAAAAAATACATATAAAAATCTTATTTCAGAAAATTGTACTATTAATTTTTTACATTTATTATTCAATTAACAAGTTAGTTTCCAATCTTAAAAAAAGCAGTGAGTTAATACTCAATATTTTGTTATAATTACAATATCAATTTCAAAGACAAAAAAGCATCAAAATCTTTATTATATCAATACATGATTCTCATAAAAAAATGTCTCACTTCAAATTGGTGCTCTAGTCCAATTGAAAAACAAAATTTGGGGTGACAAAGTCATATATGTAAAGTTACTTTGACGATATTTAAACCGTTTTAATTGTTGGAGATTAGCTGTATATGTTATGGACCACCTAATAATTTTTATTTTTCCTTTTTAAATTTTCTATATGGAAACCAATACAAATTATCTTCTTATTCATATATGATCTTGGATGTTGGAACCCACACTAAACATCAACCACATGCAATGTCAATACTAAGATTATCGATATAAATGTGTCTTTGTAAACTATGTTATTAAAACGTAAAGCGTGGCTAGATATGGTAGTGAAACTTCAAGTTTTATGAGCTTAAACGAACTTAAAAGAGATTTAGGCGTAAAAAAATATTTTCTTATTTTTAATATTATTTTAATTTTTTAATCATTTAATAATTAAAATAATACATATCAAACATTTAAAATTATAAAATATTATATTTATTAAATAATTTCTACAATTAGTCAATTATATAATTTTCAAGTTTTTGAAATACAAAAAATAAGAATATTTTTCATAGGTTTAATTTTCATCCAGACAAGTCCTACTTAATAAATTTATAGGAATTTAATATATACTTTTGGAGTTCGTAACAAAATAACGAGTCTCAAGATCATAATTATATAATATAGATAGCATCATAACTTAAGTTGAATTTAACTATTTAGATAAATTTATTTTTAACTTTTGTACAGATAAAATCTTTCAAAAACTTGAAATTAAAGTCAAATTCATTTTTTTTAAATAATAAGTTAAAATAAAATAAAAGACTTGAAAAAAGAAAGAAATTAAAAAAACTAATAAAGCAAGCTTAGGGAAGGCGGAAGAGAGGAATGAAAAAATTCAGTGGTTTAGGAATTGGAAAAACAAAAAAAAAAAAAAAATAGCATCTATGTGCGAAGTAAGGAGTTTTGTCCGAGATTCGAGTTTAAGTGAGCTTTTTGTAACACTGCTTGTAAGTACCAATATTTTAACATTGTCAAAAGGTATCCAAAAATGGACGTAATAAACATTGAATTGTGCCTAAATGAGTGAGTTAACTAATGTGTCGGTGTCATGAAAAATGAGAATAGACAATAGAAAAACCAAGAACAATAATATACATATTTACTTAGAAATCCTAGAAGAAAAAATAATGAGTAGAGGAAGAGAAAATTGCTTTATAAAAAATGACTATAGAGATGAGTGCAAGAAATGAGTGCTTTGTGCGGCCACTCCAAATAATATATCGAAACCCTAATGGAATCAGTGGAAGATAGACCCCATTCCTCCGTTACTACCACATGCCCCAAAAAATTCTCGCTATTTTGATTTCATCACATATGTTGCACAATGAGCTATTTGGATCGGACCAAACAAATTTGAATCATCATACTCTAATAGTTGGTTAAGGCTTAGAATAAAGAATACAATATATAACTAACTAAAAAAGGCAAAATAAGTACAAGTCCCTACTAAACCTCAAATCTCTCAAATCTTAATTAGCTAAGATTTGACTATGGCATAGAAAGAAGGATCATATCTAATTGAAGTGGATCCAAATCCTTTTTGCATGAAAGAATGTACATTATCTTGAATTATAAGGCTGGCATTATTTGTCAACTTGCCAATTTTATTCAATCAACATGTCGGCTGTTTTGGACTTCAGATCTTTGTGAACTGCACTCAAATGGCCCTAGTAGATAGATATCTTGATTGTTATTTCTTTATTTTTTTAAAAAATATTTTTTAATAATATTTTATATCGAGTAAGGGAGTAATATGAGAGTATAACCGTTGTTTGTTTGTTAAGTTCAAGAACGGTATTTACATAGTATTTTCTTTAATTGTGTTCGAAGAAATTTCAAATCAAGTTTAATTTAATAAAACGAGACTTTTAATAGAAGAATCTTCAATGTTAATTATAAGATAATATATGAATATATTAAATACCATGTCTAGTGTATAATATATTTTATCCAATATGTCAGTTAAGACAAAGAGTAACTAATCGTAACACAGGGAAACATTATTAATTGGCGGTCAGTTGTTAAGAGTAATAAGGAAGAATATAGCTTCTTATGCAGAAGCTTTTGCCTGATGGGTTGACAGATACATAGAAGTCAACCACCATATTTAATCGATCACTACTCTGAAAAATTTTGTAATGCACTAATTATTTCTCCCTATATATTGTAAGCTTCATTTTTAATATGTTATGTGATTGTGATTTATTACGTTTTGTGATTGTGAGTTATAAGGTTGTGTGATTGTAACTATCATTTTAAATCTGTAATATTCTTTTGTCCTGTATATCCCACATAATCCATTCCAAAGTTTTAAGTTGGCATGCACATGACCACAGCTCTTGTCGCCCACCAAGCGGGCAGAGCGTTGGTTATCTTACTCTTCTCTCCTCTAGGATCCTTCCATTGCTTTAGCCATAAGCTATAGCAACTCCAGCTCCAGCTTGCAACCACAGGGCCTTGCCCTGTGAGGCTCTGCGTGGGCTGACTTAAAACACGTGCCTTGAAAATTATGATTTCGTGTGAAAATTGTAACTTGATTTCAAATGATACTATTGGTGAGGTTGATATTGTCAAAATTTGTTCAGGATAGCTTCTTGGTCCACCGTGTTGAATATTATGAAACTTAAACTTTATAAAATTTCATGAATTATCAAGATCTCCATGTCAAATCATCAAAAAAATTAATTAATGCGGAACATACATTGATCCATTAATTTGATATATGAACCTTGAACTTTCAATGTCTATAAATCTTGATNTAATGCGGAACATACATTGATCCATTAATTTGATATATGAACCTTGAACTTTCAATGTCTATAAATCTTGATTTCTTGTTTTTTAATATTGATTGTCTTATTCTTCAATTTGATTGCTTTAATCCGTTTTCTTGATTCTTGATTATGGTTTCTTGAATTTTTCAATCTTTCTTCTTGATTCTCGAATTCTTTTATCCGGGCTTTAAACATTCTACTTTAAATATGATTTCTTTTCGTATTCTTGTGTTGATGATATGACACAAAGAATGATAAATTACGTATGAATTGGAGACCATAACCCTTTTTATATTTCTATATGTATTCAGCCCATCGTCAAATACAACCATAATGAATCCGATCTGCACATATAATCAAGCACACACTTTATTTATATGCCCAAAACCCAATTACTTAATTCTTTAATAGATCACTTTAATTTAGAGTTTTAATTTTAAGATAGTCTTTATATACTTTTTTAATCACATATGTAGGCCCACATGACAAATTAATATTTTCTCAACAATTTCTCACTTGAACCACATACGTACCATATAAATGTGTATAACCTTATGAGCTAAAAACTTTTGCTATCATAACAAAAGTATTTTCGAAATCAAGTCCATCAATTATGTTAATATATGATCAAAGCATTCTTCGTACAAGTATCATAACAAAACCCTCAATGACCACGTATATCAACACAATTAAAAGATAGATCAAGTATGAATGTGTAGCATAAAATTACATGTAATGTAATCCAAACATGCTTATTCCAACTAGTCCTACCTTATTATTTAATACATTATACTTTAATGAGATCAAATCAAATACTTTAAATATAGTGAAAACTGAACTAAATACTTTATTACTGAAATAAAATTAAATGTGTACAAACAAAATTATGTGTCTAAAAAGACAACATTCAAAATTACGAACTCACACTAAACTAGCATATCATCAAAATATATGACATCCATGTGTGCGGTGTGCTTATAAGAGACCTTGGGTGGTAGCCCTTTAGAGAATGAATTTGTTATCATGGAATTTGTCATAATATGTTCAATAGTAACTTGATCACTGAGCTCTTTCTTTAACAACTAGGAATTTGATATCTATAAAGTTAGATTTTGTTGAATTCCTATCGTTATTTGAATACAAGATTGTTGACTTATTGTCACAAAATAACTTAAGTGGTTTTTTAATTCCATCTTGAATTCTCAGCCCAATGACAAAAGTTCGCATCCAAATTCCTTGATTGGATGCTTCATAACATGTTACAAACTTCGCTACCTTGGTTGAAGAAGCTATGAGTGTCTGTTTAGCACTCTTTCAAGATATAACTCCTTCATCCAGTAGGAAGACATAGTCCATGTGGATCTCCTACTTTTTTGACATCCAGTAAAATCAGAATCAGAATAACCAATGATCTTCATTAGTTTGATTTCCTATATGTGAACATGTAATCTTTTGTTCTTCGTAAATACTGAATAATTCACTTGGCTGCTTACCAATGATCGATCCTAGGGTTACTTAAATATTTGTCTAAGATTCCAACAATGAATGCTATATCCGAACGCGTGCATACTTGAGCATACATTAAACTCCCAACTATTGAAACATATGGAATTTTTTGCATTTCCTTTACTTCAAAGTCTCCTTTACCCAATCATCAACTACATTCATCTCAAAATCAAATAAGACGATTATTTGATAAAATTTGTGATACCATTGATGGGAAGCTAGCTTAAGCCCATAAATAGATTTCTTTAATTTGCAAACTGTTTTCTTTGGGTCTCCTAACACAAAATTTTCTGGTTGCTCCATATATGTCGTTTCATCAATATCACCATTGAGAAACGCCATCTTTACATCCATTTGATGTAACTCAAGAACAAAATGTGCCACAAATGCCATTATAATCCTGAAAAAGTCTTTCGTTGAAACTGAAAAGAAAGTCCATTTGTAATCGATGTGTTCCTTTTGAGTAAAACTCTTTGCAACAAGACGAGTCTTATATCTTTCAACATTACTCTTCGAATTTGCAATCAATGAGTTTCATATCTTAAAGCAGTAGGACAAGTTCCCAAGCGTCATTATCTTTCATGGACATTATTTCCACAATCATGGCATCAATCCAATTTTAAGAATTATTTATATGCATTACTTGATGAAAGTTGATCGAATCTTCTTCCATCAATCCAATGTTATCTTCACGTTCTTGCAGAAATACTTCAAAGTCGTCCAAAATTACATTTATTCTTTCTTTAGTGGATATCCTTAAAGGCATTAGTTCTTGAGGTTGTTGAGTTTGTTCTTCTGGAACAATCTTTTTATTGTTTGTAGGATGTTATGAAATTTTGTCTTAATTCAAAATTGCTTCTTGAACAAGATCTAGATCTGGAGCAAGAATTTGTCCTTGGTGTTGATCATTATCAATATAACATAAGGGATTTTTATACATTCCTCCTTAAAGACAAAATCCCTAACCTTATTTGATGACCCAACAATAACTAATCAAGATGGGGTGAATTAGTATTTGAAATTTTTTTGAAAAATTAAATCAAGTTTAAGCAAATTGAAAATGAATAAGTCAATTAAACAAAAATGCACAAATACGAATGCGATAAGTAAAAGGGAATAGAGTGTGCAAACAATGTAATTGTGGAGGTTCGATCTAAATAATGATCTACGTCCTCCGTTACCAAGCTCTCCGTCACAAGCAAGACCTATTTACTATATTTGATTGACTTATGGTAAAATCAGAACCCTCATAATGCTTTTGATAACTTACAAATAAGAAGTGTCGATCCTTATATAATATTGAGCTTTTCGAAACCTCAATATGACCCAAAATTTAAAGAGAAGTGATTTTACAATTTGAGACTTCTCTCTATATAAATGATATAATCAAATTAAGTACAAAGAGAGAAATATGCTAACATTTTAATGAATAACAACGAATAAAGTTCAAGTGTTAGGTGAGAAAATTATTGATGAGAAGAATGATTTTCAAAAGTTGATTCCATTAAAAAAAATTTGAAGTAAATTATTTGATAAAGACAAATAAAATGTGTAAGATCAACATATTTTAGCTTAAGAATGTCTTACTTAAATGCTCTCAAAATTATTATAATGAATACAAAGTGAAATGATATTTATAACAGTCAAAATGCCAACAATTCCGACTAACCGGACAACATATACGGATCTCTGGATCCTCAACCAGACAACAAAACTAGCCGTTGTGCGTTAGAAATCAAAATGATTAAGAAGTGACCGTTGAACGAACCGGACGTCCGCTTGGGCTTTTTTTCCGAATTTTTCCTTTTTGATTGTTTTGAAAAATATGGGCTTCTAAATGACGTTTTCACTTTATTTTTCAAGATAAGTGACATTGTAAAGAGTTTGAAATACTTACCTTTTAAATAAAGATTTTTTATTTTTTGAAATAATTTTCTCGTGCATAAAAATTCATTCATTTGAGTTTTTAATGATTTATTGTTAAGGATTAAAGAATTTTACCTTTACACTTGAATCCAAAACATCTTAATCTAATATTTTCGATGTTAGACTATTGAAGTTCTTTGTCTCAAGTGATTTGTCGTATATGCTCGACTTCCATCTTGATTTTTATTGATCGTTCAATGTGAATCTCTTTGTAATGATCTTTTAGTCCCCAATCGATCAACTTTGCAATAATAGCTATGAAAACTCGAATTCAATTGTTAGAAATAAAAATAATTTACTTCTTCTATTCAAAACATGAAGTCAATCATAGGTCAACATTATCTCCGTCGCAAACTCCACATCCTCAAAGAACCGGGTATTTCCTGTTTCGAAAATTGATTTGATAGTGAAATCATAAAATTTGTAACCCCTTTACCTCTCAGAGTATCCAATAAAATAGTAATTGATAGTTCAGGAATCCAGTTTCTTTTCTAATGGCTTTTAAGGCCTTGTCTCAGCTGGACAACCCTCAATGTGTAAATGTTTCAAACTAGGCTTCTTAAGTGTGCAAAGTTCAAAAGATATTTTGACAGTTGCTTTACTTGGAATTTTATTGATAATATAAGCTGCAGTTTTTAATGTTTCTCCCCAGAGAGATTCTGGTAAGGTGAAATGACTAATCATACTTCTTACCATGTCCTTAAATGTTATGTTTCGTCTTTCAGCAACACCGTTCATGTTAAGAGAACCAAACATGAATACCGTGGGACGATTCAACATTCTTCTAGGAATTTAGCAGAACTCTCTGGTTGTTATTCTCCTGATCCGTCATATTTGCCATAAAATTCACCACTATGATCAAATCTGAGTGTTTTATTCTTTTCTCGAGTTGATTTTCAATTTCAGCCTTATACACCTTGAACATGTCTAGTGATTGAGATTTCTCATGAATGAGATACGATAGCAATAGCAAGAATAATTGTCTATGAATGTAATAAATTATCATTGACCATTCCAAGAAATCGAAGGGAATAGTCAACAGATATCCGTATGAATTAGCTTTAAGATGTCTGAATTTCTATTGGCACCTAATCTTCTTATGTTTGTTTGTTTTTCCCTTAATACAATTTATATAAATACTTGAGTCTGAAAAATCAAGGAGATCAAAAATTCATTCTGATACAAGCTTTTCGATTCTTTTTCGAGAAATGTGAACTAAACGTTTGTGCTATAATGAAACGGATCTCGTGGTTAATTTATATTTAATAACTCGTGAATTCACTTGCAATGTTTCATTATAAGAGGCAATCGAATTAAGCAAGTATGAATTATCATATCCAGAGAGCCAGCTCATGAGCCAAGACTCAGGTTCGTATACGACCCGTGCAAAAAATGGTTTGGACTTTTTTTTGCTCTAGCTGAGTCTGCTTGATTTTTTTTTTTAAATTCTTGAAATTCTAAATTATTTTTAATAATATAAATTTAGTGCAATTTATACTAATTATAGATTAAAAAAGTTACAATCCTATTTCTTTTTTCGATCAAAAAAAGGCTAGTAGAATCACATGCCAAAAATGGCATGTCACATGAGCCGGCCCGGTGTGGCTAGTCAAGCCAAGCCGGTTTAGGCTTAAGCTCGAGCCGTCGCCCAAAAATGAGGCTCTGCTCGAGCCTTGACTTGATGGACACGAGCAATGAGCCAAGTTGACTCAGACTTTTTTCTGGCCGAGCCGTGGGCCACTCGAGCCGAAGAGCTAGATCGAAATCTCTAAGAACCGGTACCTACAAGATTTGAATCAAGAAAAAGACTAAATTTATTATTTTCGAATGAATAATGATAATTTAATTTGTCTTAAATAGAAATAGAAACCAAATTCCGTCTAAAAGATAGTACCGCAAAAGTTTCTTTCAAATCTTAATAAAAATCAGTCTTTAATAATAATCTAAAAGTTCCTATAGCCTTTACTTCAACTGATTTGCCGTCGTCCACATAAATGAATCTTTCATCATCATTTAACTTTCGACTGTTCAGACAATCCTACATAGACATACTTATATAAATAGTTGCATCGGAATCAATTTACCAAGTATGTATAGGTATTGAAAATAATTAATTTCAGAACAAACCAAGGAGAGCAACATACCTTTCTTTACACATCAAGCGTAGTATTTGGTACAATCTATTTTCAAGTGTTTTGAGATTCCACTAAAGTAACAACCAAATGATTCATCATTTTCAAGCTTTATTGTTTATTTTGAGCAGGACCTACATCCACTTCTTTATTATTATTATTTTTTGCACTTGTCCTTAGGGGTACTGGCCAAGTGAGCACTTTCAATTATGTCTTGCTTCAGCCTTTCTTCTTTTTGCACACGGTATGAGATGAACTCATTAAGAGTTTACTTCTCCTTTTGATAGTCATAATTGAACTTGAATTGATTATATTGTGCAGAAAGAGAAATCAAAATCAAATACACGAGCAAATTATTAGATAATTCAAGGTTTAGTGCCTTTAGTTTTGAAATAATATGAGACATCTCCATGATGTATTCCTAAATCTTTCCTTTACCTTAATAGTTTTGACTTTATCACTTTTTGCAAAGTGTTTTTAAATTTTAACAAGAAATTCCTTGGTAGTAGTTATGTTACTAGACACAATACCACTGAATGATTCTGGAATACCACACTTCATGATTATAAGACTCATGCGGTTCAAATGATCCCACTTATCAAAGTCTCATTTTTCATTAGCGGAACTTTTATCCATAAGTGGCGGGTTGTTCAGTCCTCAACGTAAGGTCTAAGTCTATGTAACCAAGAATGATCTAAACGTTCTCTTTCGAGTCCTTAAAGTTGGATCCATTTAGCACATGAATAGAGTTAATGTTTGCAGATATTAGAGAAGCGGAAGAGTTAACTGAATAGAGAACAAAATCAAAAAAATATGTTCACATTAGAATCTGTATTAAACAATTAATTAATTTAAATAATTGTAAACCCTATCACAAGAGATCAAACACAATATTGATATTTAGCCTTTTGATAGTAATACCAGCTTGTAAATGGTACTTTGGTGTAATAATCAAATATTAACAATAAATTATGTTAAACAATAAACCAATATTTGGATCAATTTATTGTTCATATAAAAAACTTTACAATTGTCATATATTTATTACCATAGGTGTGCATGTAATTAGCCAAACATTTACCTTCCTATGGGTCGGTGAATATTCACATGAATTACAAACACACAACCATCTTGATGTCCCAAATAAATTAGCTTAGACAAGAGAGGTTACTTTGGCAGTATGTTGTTTCAACTCATAAATTTAGAACATTAGATAATCGAAATAAATTTTAATACCGAAATTTGAATTTGAATTGTTAATTCCTTATTCTTTTATTTTTATTTTTGTTTTGTTTTAACAACTAAAAAAAAGTAAAATTCGAATCCTAAACAGGCGCTGCAACGTCCCAAAAATTGGGCTCTGCTTGCGCCCAGTAGTAATAGGGCTCTGCAGCGCCCGGGCAGTATTTGGGCGTTCTACCGTAATGCTACATTGCATCGCCATGTTTGGGCGCGCAATACTGTGGCGCTGCTGTAATGCTGGAAAAATCCCAAAAATCCATATTTTTTTAAATCTAGTGTTTGAACTTCATATCTCAAATTTTATAAAACCAAAAGTATGAATTTCAACCCTAAAAATCTTCATTTAATCTTAATGGTTTAACATGGATTGACTCTAATACCACTTGTTAACCTTTATGAAACTTTGACTTTATAAAACTTCATGAATTGCCAAAATCTACATGTCAAACCACCAAGACAATTAATTAATGAGGAACATACTTTAATTCATTGTTTTGATACTTGAATAATGAATCTCGAATGTTAAACTTGCAATCCCTTTAAATCTTGATTTATTGTTCATTAATCTTGATTACCTTGTTCTTAATTTGATTGCTTCAATTCTTTTTCTTGATTCTTGATTATGGATTCTTGAATTTTTCAATCCTTCTTGATTCTTGATTTCCTTTATACGGATTTTGAATCTTCCTTTTCAATATGATTTTTTTATATTCTTGTATTGAAGGGATGACAAAAAAAAAAAAGAAAAAAAGAAAAAAAAGAAAAAGAGAAATGACGTATGAATTGGGAACCACCATATTTATATTTCCATATATATCAACCCATCATCAAATATAACCTTAATAGATCTAGTCTCTACGCATATAATTAAACTCACACTTTATTTAGATACACAAGCTCAATCACTTAATTTTGGGCTTAACTTTAAGATAACATTTATACACACTTTTAATCACATTTGTAGACCCACATGACAAATTAGTATTTTTCCCAACACACTGTTGTGACTCATTCTGATAGGAATTTTTTCATGTGGTAAGTTGAATTTGGACATTTTTTGAGATTGAAAATGTAGCCATTCTAACAAAGGCCCTTCAAACAGCGCCAAATTATAAATGCTAAAGTTGATGAATCAATTTCAAATCAACTTAAGAAAAAATTGTTGAAACAATAATGTTTAATTACTGGAATATTGTAACAAGTGATTTTGCTTAGTGTGTATTACAAAGGATTTGCTTAGCTCATCTCTTCTCCTTAGACTTTTGCCCTATTATATAGTCCTCAAGACATGAACTTGTCGTCCTCAATCTTGTCAAGCTATGGTGTCCATCCTCGAGATGTGCGTTGTGGGCCCATTTAAATAGATTTCATTGGTGAAGGAGTTCGACAAGGTCAGACTCATGACATCTGATAGCCCAATAATAGCTAATCAAGAGGGGGTGAATTGATTTTTAAAACTTTGTTGAAAAATCAATCTGAAGTCAAGTATGTAATAACTAGACAGATTAATTCAAATAATAAGAACAAATATGA
The DNA here is from genome assembly GCA_903798345.1 of Fraxinus anomala. Taxonomy (NCBI): domain Eukaryota; kingdom Viridiplantae; phylum Streptophyta; class Magnoliopsida; order Lamiales; family Oleaceae; genus Fraxinus; species Fraxinus anomala. The sequence continues at coordinate 12,576 of CAIGRN010096848.1, forward strand.
AAGCAATAAGTAAAGAGGGATAGAGAATGCAAACAATATAATTATGGAGGTTCGATCCCACGCAATGATCTACGTACTCCATTACCAAGCTCTCTAGCACGAGCAAGACCAATTTCACTATATTGATTGACTTGTGGTGCAATCAAACCCTTTACAAAGTTTTCGGTGATTTACAAATAAGGAGCACCGATCCTTATACAACGTTGAACTTTATGGGACCTCAACACGACCCACAAGTTTAAAGAAAATTGATTTTACAAATTGAAACTTCTCTCTTAATAAATGATATGATCACAATTATGAACCAAGAGAGAAATAAGCTAACACTTTAATAAATAGCAATTAATGAAGTTTAAGTGTTAAATGAGAGAACATTAATGGAAAATATGATTTTCAAAAATTGATTCAATCAATCCAAAGTTTTCAAAGTAAATATGTGAAGAATTAAAAAGTTGTAAGCTCAAATAGTTTTTCTCAAGTAAATCTCTATTATAAGCTTCTCAAGAATGTCATTTGAATGCAAGAAGTAGAGATATTTATAAAGTTCAAACTATCACAAAAATTCGAGAGTTCGGATGACCGCGTCCGGTCGACCGCCTCTTGTCGCATGACCAACATATCCGTTTGTACACAAAAATCATTGGTCAAAAAGGTCAAATTTTGGACCGTGAAAATGGTTGGTTGACCTCCGGGCAATTTGGCCTTTTTCATGTTTTGCCTCCGTTTGTTCCGATTTGAAGGTTTTGAAAAGTATGGACTTTTAGAGAGTATTTTTAACTAATTTTTCAAGATAAAAAGTGTTTTACAAGTCCAAATATCAATTTTAAAAACCATTTTTACATTTGATCAATCATTGTATACGAATGATTTTTAATGCACAAAATTGTTTTTAATGCATGTAGGGTTTTGAGTTTAAGCATTCATTGTCATCTATCAAAGTGTTAGTATATTTACATTTTACCTAAGAGATCAAGTATTTGACCTTGCTCCGAAATTTGGCTATTAAGATCTTGAATGTGACTTCGATCTTGACTTCCTTCATAAGTCCGATTTGTGATGATAGCTTTTGATCTTTTGACGACCATCGATCAATTTTCCAGCGTATGCGTTGAAAAACAATAATCACTTGAATTCAATTTTTTAGTAAACAATATTAACTTGTTTGTTATAATCAAAACTTTAAGGTTTTAAATCAACCATAGGTCAACAATTTTTTCCTTTTTGATTATGACAAACAAGATGATTTATAAAGTAATATTAAACAATTGATAAGGAATATAAATCTTAAATTTTGCATGTGATCCATGTATTCCTCCTATCTTTTACAAATCAATAGCCAAACACTTTAAAACATATGTTTGTCAAGGTAAGCATTTTCGATCATCATGTTTTCATCAAGCATATCATAAGCTTTTTCGATCATCATATTTTCATCAAGCATATCATCTCATACATTTTCCCTTTTTGTTATAAGCAAAAAGATATAGCATTTAAGAGTAAAACACAACCATAGGAAACAATATAAGTTTTCCCTCTTAAGTAAACACATGAAGTCGAAAAATGAAAAATATAGGATACCGCATAGACAGGTCAAAGTATAAGTTTACTAAAATACATATGCATAAAGTCACATCTAAGACTTCGGATAAGGAGGTGGTGGAAAGAGTGCATCGAACCAAGCATAAAAGGCATTATGTTGAGCCTGCATTGCCTCCTGTAGAGCATTGTAGTAAGCATAAAAGACATCGTGTTGAGCCTAGATTGTCGCTTGTTGAGCTTGTATTACATCTTGTTGAACTTGTATACGGTAAAGCATCCTACCTAGCGATCCTCGGTAAAAGTAAAACTGTCGGAGGGTGGAGGAGCACTCGATCCCGGGATGTCATGAGGAAGACTAGAAACTTATGGTACGTCATCCTCACGATCATTTCCGATTTTGTCTTCATATCCTTCAAAAGGTAAAGTCGAAGGTCCCGAGTCCGGATCAAATCCCTTAGTACGATGTCACCCATGCCCATTCTCCTTGACAATTTTCATGCGTCTAAGAATATGAGGATAATGTCGGTGGGAAGGAGTGAAACGAAGACCTCATCATTTAGAGGGATTTCAAAATGTTTAAAAGTAAGAAGCATGCCGAAGGGTAAAGCCTTGATGCGAGTAACAAAGTGGACGATTTTCATGTGATCAATGACAATTGTTGGAAAATCCAATTTTCGCTCGACTAAAAAGGACTCAAGTATGAATAGGTCGAAATGAGTAACTTCATCAAGATGACCTTTTCTAGGAAGGATAACGTGGACAATGATAATATGTAAAACTTTACAAGGTAAAGTAAGTTGGTTTGAACTAAGTTTTATTGGATGTTCAAAATTTTTTCCGATTACTCTACGGCATGCAATGATAGGATTATAATCGTCACAGGTTGGATGAGTCATATGAAAAAACACTTGATTCGCATATTCTTTTAGCTCAAGGAGAGAACATATAAGGGTTTTGGTAATTGTAATCATTTTTCCTTTTAGAAAACAAGAAATTCTACCCGTACGAGGAGTATAAACCATATTTTTGTAAAGATCTTTCATAAGCTTAGGATATGCATATTCTTCCATAGATGCAATTGAAACCCAACCCATGCTTAAGAAGAATTCTTCCACATGAAATGCAGGTACTTGAAAAGTAAAATCCGAAATATCCACAATCTTTTTTTTTTTTT
>CAIGRN010096862.1:0-19525 GCA_903798345.1 Fraxinus anomala
CACTCATACATTGATTTTTTCAACTGATTTGACCATTGGAGTGCACGCGGCCAATTCCACAACCACCGAAGGAAGCTATGTGTGGCTAAATGTTTGTCCAAGTGGGTAGGAATCGGACTTAGATGGACGAATATGCCTTGGGATTTGTTGGCCTTGTTGGAGGTACAAAATTTGAGATCAATAGATTGACATCGTCTATGAGAAATCACACCATAACCACGAATTCCCTTATGGTGGAAGCCATTAGAAGAATTGTTCAAAAGAAGTGCCTTGGAGAAAGGCTCTAGTACTTAAAAAAAGAACGAGTAAAGAAACACCAAGAGAGATGCCATTGGAAGCACTGCCTGGTGTACCATTTCTTGTCACATCATGAGTTTCAGCCATTACAGCTCACATGCCAAGAATCGATAGGAGGAGACTTCAAAGGAAGAAGTTATTCAAATAGATGTTAATGTTCGTCGACCCCACCATCACTATCAAAGAGGCGATGGCACAGCCGTGCTTTTAACAAAACAAGTAGGAGAGGTTATTGCAAATATGAAGAATATAGCCCAGCAAAATGTTGCCATGTAGGAATTATTTATGTAAATGCAAGGGCAGGCTAGATTTCAAATGCCTCATCAGGACTTATTCTAACAAGGTAGGAAAGAACATAGCTAAGGGGCTCATTTTCAAAGGCAAAGAAGGGAGCCTAGTCCTTGTAAAAAGGAAGTGGAGGTGGACATCTCAACAAACTACACCTCCGACTGACCTATTAGCGATTTACCTTAAGATAAGGAAAATTCCCCCAAGAATATATGTAGGAGCATGAGCCCTGGAGGTCCACCAGTGTCTTCAACATGATTGGTCCATCAACGCCTAGAAATATGCTACAACAACCACTTCCGACAGTAAAGGTAATAAGGCCATGAGCCCTAGGAGGTCCCTTCACCTAGGAATAGGCGGGAAAGAAAGGATGCTACCAATTTGAGGAATGAAGCCGGAACATCACAACTATCCCGTTCCTAGGCTAAGGATGAGGATTCAGGTAGCCCATGCTGGTCTTTTGAATTAGATGATGATGATGAAATTTTCCTATTTTCATGAGAATTGAGGAATACTCATGTTTCTAGCCACTTTGTGCCACAAACGATTCCCAAAAATAAAGGAAAATGCAATTCGACAAAGCAACATAACAACTGTAAAACCCACACGAGTCTGATGGGAGCTTTACCGGCGTTGAAGGATAGAGCCTTCCATCTCAATTCTCACCCTTACAGGGGTTGCTGAGATATGGTATAGCCGTATACAGGCTGGAAGCATAAGAAGCTAGCAAGACTTGAAGAAGGTCTTTTTAAATCCAATACTTGTCCAGCAAGGAGTGAGAGGCCCTATTCAAAAGTTACAAGATATGAGGCAGCAAGCAGGTGAAACCTTGAAAAGTTATTTATCTCGGCTCATGGATGGGATGACCTATTGTGAACAAGTCACTAACAGAGAGACTTTCTTAGCTCTGATGGGAGGTCTTAACATGAATACCCTTTTTGGAGGATTGTACGAAATAAGAATCTCACTTCTTATGATACCTTGAAAGAAATGATGAAAAGTGAGATTGTCAATAAGAAGTTGATAGACCATCGCAACCAAAATTTGATGGGACTCTCCCCACCTCAGAGGCAAAGAAGAGGCCCAGTCTCGCATTTGGTAAACTAATAGTGGACTCAGGCCGGACATAACATTACACCTACTTTAGGACAAGTGTTGGCAACTACTACCTTAAATGCAATGCCCTCTTTGGCATATGAAGAAGTTGGACCTGGTTTTTAGAGGCCAAGAACCATCCCAAAGGTAGGGGGAGAAGCATGAATAGCGAGCCTAGAAATAGGTCCCATTGTTCTTATCATCGAACTTACAACCAAATTACCAATAATTGCATGTCCAGACCATATCACTTAGAGCAAACTGGCTCATACTTAAATAGGAGGGGCACCCAACACGCCCAACAAAATGCACCACCTTCTGGGCGCGTTCAGGAGCCTCGGAGGGATGAGGCGAGGTGACACCATATGGAAGAATCTTTTAGGCATATGAGGGATGGAGATAGGAACATGACTAGAAGTGGCCAAAGGCAAAGGAGGGATCCCATAGCGAATACTGAAAACACCTTTATAAGGGAGATTGATACTATTATTGGAGGCCCCCATGTTGGGGGAGAGTCAAGAAAATCCTCATTTGACCAGTTACTTAGTTAACAACGCTCCTTGTGGAACCGACAACACCCAATCTATTACTTTTTCACAAGAAGATGTCGCGAGTGTACACTATCCTCATTGTGACGCGTTGGTAGTAAGAGCAATTGTGGCAAGGAACGATTTGAAACGAATACTGGAGAATAACGAAAACTCCGTCAATATCTTATTCGGGGCACTTATAGCAAGATATTGATAGAACATGAACTTACCCCATGATCGCCACCTTATATGGCTTCAGTGGCGTCATTATCATTCCTAAGGGACAGATCACGCTGATAGTAAAAAATGGGTCGTCTCCTTTGACGGCTCATCATTTCATGAAATTCCTTGTTGTAGACCACATGTCAGAATATCATGGTATTTTGGGATGACTAGCATTAAAGAAACTCTAGACTATCACTTTAATCCACCACTTGTGTATGAAATTTCCCACTGAACAAGGCATCGCCATTGTCAAAGAAAGATTGGATCAAGATAGTGCTATCTTAACTCCTTAAGGAAGGTTGAACCTCGGGATGTAACACGATATTGATGGATACCGAAATATCAAATGTACCTGAAGAAGGGCACACCCTTGAACAAAGAGAATATATCAAAATGGTAGACACCTCTACAGAAAGGACAACCTCTGAAGAAGGGACTATGGATAAGGGTTTGGACCCTCTAATCATGGATCCCAATTCTCAAGCAACTTCGGTTGAAGAATTGGAGCTCTTCTCTGTAGACCTACATGATCTTACAAAGATGCTCAAAGTAGGGAATGAATTAAATATGGAAGACAAATAGAAGCTTAAGGGGTTTCTACTAAAAAACCTGGACGTGTTCACCTGAAGGGATGAGGACATGGTGGGCATCGACCCCGGTATTAGTTGTCACCGTCTCAACATTGATCCAAATTTCACACTCACAAGCAAAAAAACTAGGCACCTTAACCTAAAAAGATGCGAGGCTCTGAAAGTAAAAGTGAAGAAGTTAATATCTAACAAGTTCATCAGAGAGGCCATTTATCCGAAGTGGATTTCCAATTCATTCTTGGTTAAAAAGTACAATGACAAGTGGAGAGTATGTGTAAACTTTTCTAACCTTAACTGAGCTTTCCCCGAAAATAGTTTTCCACTTCCACGAATAGACCATCTTGTGGACTCTACCACAGGACATAATCTATTGAGTTTCATGGCTTATTCAGGGTATAATCAAATTTCGATGTACCCGTTTGATGAGAGAAATACCTCATTCATCACGGATAGGGGACATTTCTGTTACAAAGTCATGTTGTTTGGCCTAAAGAACATCGATGCCACTTATCAAAGGTTTGTCAACAGAATATTCGCTGACCTCATTGGCAAAAAATGGAAGTTTATGCTGATGATATGCTGGTCAAGAGCTTCAAATCTACAAACCATGTCGAGCACGTTGTTGTAGCTTTTAAAAATTTGAGGAGATACGGGATGAGGCTAAACCCACTCTTATGTGCTTTTAGCATTACTTCTGGGAAACTTTTGGGCTACATGGTCAACCAATGAGACATAGAGATTAATCCTAAAAAAATCAAAGCTTTATTCGACATGAGGTCCTCCAACAAACCTAAAGAGGTGCAAAGTCTCACAAGTCACTGGGTGTCACTGAGCAAGTTCGTCTCGAAGGCTATCGACAAATACCTTCATTTCTTTAAAATCCTCAAGGGAGAAAAGAGATTCTAATGGAATGAGGACTACAATGAAGCTTTTCAAGAGCTGAAAAAGCATTTTAGAACAAGCCCCTAACTTCTTGAAGCCCAAAGAAAATGAATCCTTATTCTGTACTTAGCTTTTTATACAGAGGTTGTGAGTTTCGTATTTACAAGGGAAGATAACTACCCCATTTACTATGTACGCAAAGCCTTGTTATTAATAGAAATTCGCTATTCGGATATGGAAAAGCTCGCCCTCTCCTTGGTTACTGCATCCAAAAAGTTGAGGCCATATTTCCAGGCGTATAGCATACACTTGTTAACCAACTTTCCACTTAAACAAGTGCTATAGAAGCTTGATGCCTCGGAAAGGATGATGAAATAGGCCATAGAGATAAGTAAGTTTGACGTTGTGTGCAAACCAAGGAACTCTGTAAAAGGTTAGGCACTTCTAGATTTCATAGCAGAGTTTGTCGACACTCTCGATGTCGAAATGGTGGTAAAACTGATAAATCCTCCCACTTGGAACTTATTTGTGGATGGTTCCTCCGAAAAAAGCTCAATTGTGCGGTGAGATTTTGGTTTAAAGCCTCCAATAATGTATCTGAGTTTGAAGCGTTATGGCAGACCTCAGATTGTCCAGAGAGATAAAAGTGAAAAGGCTGATGGTTAAGAGCGACTCACACTTAGTGGTGAGACAAGTGAATGGTAACTTTGTTACGATGGATAGAAATACAAAAAAGGTCATGGATCTCCTACCAATTCTTGAGATGTTCAAGATGATCCAAACTCCACGAGCTAAAAATATCAATGCTGATGTGCTATTAAACTGGCTAGTAGCAAAGACTTAGACTACTCAAGGTGGTACCAATTAATACCTTGTCCTCTATTTCCAAAGAAGATGAGGTTATGTGGATTGAAGGAACCCCATCTTGGATACAGCCAATTCGAGTTTTCCTCAAGGATCAGGTCCTACTAGAAGATAAGGAAGAAACCAGTAAACTCAGAAGAAAGGCAGTTTATTTCGTGCTTCAAGATGAGGTTCTATACAAAAGAGAATTTTATTGCCTCTTCTTCGATATACTGGAAGAGAGGAGGCAAATTATATACTTCGCGAGGTGCTGAAGGAATGTGTGGCAATCACACAAATGGCTTGACCTTTGCACGTAAAATACTAAGACAATGTTACAATTGGCCAACACTCATGCAGGATACGCTTCGATTCTCATGGAAATGTTTCTCCGCCATCCAAAGACAACCATCTCAGGAATTAAAAGTTGTTTCAAGCACCTGGTTGTCTGCTAAATGGGAAGTTGACCTCATAGGACCTCTGTCTAAAGGGAGAGGCAGTGCCAATTATGCTATTATTGCTATCGACTACTTCACGAAATAGGTAGAAGCTGAACCCCTAGGAAAAATTACCAAGGTCAATACTTCCAAATTTATTTGGAAGAATGTCATATGTCGGTTCATAATTTCCCATTTGCTTGCATCGGATAATGGGAGGCAGTTTGACAACAAAAGATTAGGGATTTGTATGAAGAATTGGAGATCAAAAAACATTTCTTGTTGTCCCATCACCCTTAAGAAAACGGCCAAGTCGACGTAGTCAACAAGACCATTAAGTACATCTTGAAAAAGAAAATTGATGCATTAAAAGGGGCTTGCATGGATGAACTTCCCCAAGTGCTGTGGGAAATTCGTATAACAAGTCAAACGACGACGAGAAGCCCTATTTTCCATGACCTACAGTGAGAGGATTCCCAAATGTATCTTGCCGCCTAACAGAGGAAGATGGCTCGATAGTATAACGGTAGGGTAAAGAAGAGATCATTTCGAAGAGAAGATCTTTGATAAGTGTATTTTATATACTTATTCGTGGCCTAAAATAGCGATATTTGATAGTTCGTTTGACTAAATATATTCTAAATTTTTATAATTTATGTTTAATAGGTAAAATTCTATGGATGAAAAAGGAATTGAAGGAAGGAAGCAAAAGGGGTCGAAAAATGGCAAAATCTAAAGTACATGGACTAACTTACATTATATGAAAGAATTGAAAATTTGGAAAGCAAACATTAATTAATTGGGCCTTAACTTGGATGGACTTTTGTTGGATTAAAAATATTAGGTATACACACACACACACACACACACACACACACATACACACACACACACACACAACAGCCAAGAGGGAACAATAACGCATACAGGGAAAAAAACACGCACCAAGGAAGAGAGAGTAGAGAGGAAAAAAACTGCGACTGAAGCTTATTGAGGCAGGGAGAAAAGCTGTTGTAAAATTAATATTATATACACAAATTGGCAGCAAAAGAGATTGAAAGATACACTCAAATAGAGGATGCATAATTCATATAGACACACGGATACACACAAAAATTAAGGCAGTTAGGATATATTTATATATTATATAAATTCACGCAGAGAGTTTGTACGAGCATTCGGAGGCAAAAAACAAAATTAATTCAAATTTGTTCACGTTTCGTCAAATTTTGGTGATGTCGTTCCATTTTTGCATGTTTAATTTCAATATCATGCTAGGTTAAATTTTTACATTGCTAAGATATATATGAACCATTGTTTTGAAATTTTTAGTATTAATTAATTATTTTAACTTTAATTTGTTTGAATGCGTGGATGTTTATTATTGTTTAGCTTGTTTTTCAATTAAATGGTTATTAGTTGAATTGTTTGTGGATTTTATTATTATCGAGAGAGATAATAGGATTGTTAGCACATAATAATAAGTATTGAGAGGTTTGATAGAGGATATAGATATACATCTATGCTTCGCATGATTTTTTAGATGTTCTACCTGGTTTAATGCTTTCTTATATGTTGATATATTTTATAGAGATATAGAAAAATCACATATAAAATTAGATTTAATTGCTATCGAGATAAGCTTTTAAATAAATTTGGAACATCGACCAACTCGCATGATAACAAAGAGTCATTTTAATTGTTGTACTAAAAATGGATTAACAAGGGGGATTCTACATCTTAGGGATGCATCTCAAAAATTTGATAAATTTTTACTTTGATTTATAATACGTGATAAATTAGATATAGATTTATTACAAATTATTATTGCTATTTGATTAAGGGTATTATTAACTTTAACTCGATAAAACATGTAGTTCTCGTGAGTTCGACACTTTACACATTACTATATTACTTGATCACGATCCCGTTCACATGCGAATTTTCAAACGATCAAGTTTTTGTTGTACTAGAGAGAGTTTTTCTTTCTTCCAAAGAACCAGGACCACGGCGGATTACCCACATTTTATATGTTTCATATCTATTTACTTACGTATGGGATCATTTGGTCCCAACTGGAAGGCCCCTATCACATATCTGGAGAGCTGAGGCTTGGAGCCTACACGATTGAGGACTTGAGGGGAAAACGTTGCCCCACTCTTGGAACATCAAACACTTGGTAGCGTACTATTAGTAGGATCATATTGTCAACTTTGTCTGGATGATCTTCCTCAACTTATGTAAAATGCTTTTAATGTTCATAAATGTGATGCAAATCCCTTCCATGTGTGGTTCATACATCGTGATAGAGGTCTTTGCACAAAACGCCACCCCCTTGCAAAGGACAACTCCCATCTCAAAAGGAAAGATATGAAACACTCTAATAGGGACGACCTTAATACTTGTGAGGAGTACATAAAGAAACAACATACAACATTGTGAAGTTATCGATAGGATCTTACCATCTTTATGACCCCTATAAGACAAACTCACTACTCTAAAATGCATAAATCATTTTTTTATTGAGGATCAGAGTGTATAGTAACAACAGTCTTATTCGAGGGTGATTGTGATGAGCCTATACGAAGATTTATTAAAAGGCGACCCCCTTTTAATAAACATGCTTAGCCAAAAGATGACATTATTGATCCAACCAATTCTTGTAGACTGTCTTAAGTCATTATGTCATCTTAATTTGGAAAATCAGTGCATATGCTCAATTTTTAATGGTGTGATATCATTAAGTTCATTATGGTCCAATTATTACATCTAGGTCGAACAGTTTATGTTACCATATGAATCTCCAACACTTGTAAAAATTTAGAAAACGTAAGGTAATCACATAGGAAGAAGAGTTTTTTACATAAATATGAAATGAGTTGGTTACAAAGCAGTGCATAGAAAAAAGAGAGCCTAAGTCTACATGGTGGCATCATCATGCTGAGGGTCCACCTGCCTTTCTTCAAATTCTTCAATAGAGTCTTCAGCTTCATCCGTATGGGTAGATGGCTCAGGTGGAAGAAAATTCTCCTTTATCTAAGTCCACTTGAGGGTATAGCACAACCATCATTTTTAAGACTTCATCGTAGGCGACCCTTCTCTAGTACAAACCAAGGCCGTCATTCTCAGCTGTTTCATAGAAATGTGCCACATATTCATTCACAACTGCTTTTCCCGACCCATTCACTTGTTGCCTCAAATGGCGACCACAGTCGTCAACTCACCCACTTGGGACTTTAACTCTCATTTCTCTTTATTTGCAACCTCCAAGATGGATGAATTGAAACTTTTTAGGTTAGCCTTGACATTATTTAATTCATCATCTGCATTATATGCCTTCTAAAGAAACTCTTTATTAAGTCTCTATAGCCTCCTCATGTCCATTTAGGCATTAAGGAAGAAGCCTTGTAAACGAGCCTACAGGGCAAAGCCAACTTCTATCATGTCCACCAAGTCCCAGGTCTCGGCTTACGAAGAGTACTTGTTAGTCCAATACTTGTGATGAATTCATAGCTTCTTAGAACTCGACGGAAGTATATCCATGATATCTGGGGCAATCTCATTCGACCTCTCTCACAGAAAATTCTGAGCTTTTCCATCAGAGGGGCCTTCTTTACTGACCTCCCTCACCATCTTCCTCTTTATGAGGCAACTCTCCTCTTCGCACTAATCATCAACGTCACTATTTTATGGCAGATAGGGAGGTCATTGGAATGGGCTTCTTCACAGACTCATCAATAGTAGTATGGGGCTTAGGAGGAGGTGGAGGTGCTGTATTCTTTGTTATCGCCAGCCTCCTTTTTTGAGGCTTCTCTACTTGGGGCTCCATTTTTTTTTGGAGGAGGTAGAGGGTTTAGCTTGGAAAAATGAGACAACTCATCCCTTTCATGTTTGTATGCTAGAGAGCTTGTATTTAAGGGCTTTTTTTTCACCTTGCCCAGTCACCTCATGAAAAACATGTCCGGCTTGAGATACTCCTTATCATGTTGCTCTGTGAAGAGAAAAATGCATTGAATGTCTATTCTAAACATAAGGCCAATGTATTAAATTATGAAGCTATAGACCCTTGGTGGCCATTAGAAAGTGAGTAGCGAAGAGGGTTCATTTGCGAACAACGTTCTTGAAATGCCTCTTCTCAATGGTAGCTCGTAAATGGATTTGATGATAGCCCACTCAGATGGCTCGAGCTCAAAGCAAATGACTATAGCTGTATAAAAAGCAAGTTAATAATATAGCTCGCCAAAATAAAACAATAAACACATAGCAAAAGAAAATTGACTATACTTGTGATACTGAGTCGACATAATTATTTTTGGGACCACATCATCCTCTACTATCTGCCAACGTCCCCTCACTCAGAATCAAGATGACTTCCAACTCTTTATTGATGCTAGTGAGCCCAAAATGAAGGGAAAATATGGACCCCCATTTCATGCAATACCACATTTTATAATTCTCACCCTCCTCCGCTAGAGGCTTGGGGCTATAAAAGGCTTTGCAAAATATGGAGAGACATATCCTCATCAATAGTGACCTCCTTCCAAAGAAGGAAGTCCCCTGGCAATTGGCTCTATACGTTGGGTATAAGGAGGAAGACTAAGTTAATAATTATTAATGTTGTTATTTGTCTATGAGTGTGGTCAAGTTGATCGACGATAACCTCCGACGATAGGATCACCTCGCCGATAAGATCTCCTTCTTCTCCATCTAGATACCTTCCCCATGAATCTCTTGTACACGGTCGAGTTATTATTTTGATAATTTGTATGTCTGCCTGGCTGGATTTATGGCAGAGAAGGTAGGCTTGTTACGATGATGGATGAGAGAGGAGGTGGGCATACTATGAGAGGAGATAGGGACGCTGCGATAAGGATTGAACAACAATGTATCAAGTTTTTGTCATGATGTTGTAGTGCTACGAGACCATATAGGAGAACTTCAGGAAAAGGTCACGGTGCTCCGAGGTGATATAGTAGGCAGATGAAGGAGTGATAAATGGGGTAATAGAGAAGGTGATGGAGAGGGTGGAGATCGGGATCACACATCCTTGTGGATAGATGATAAAGTATTAGAATCATTTTTGTTATCAGTGAAGCAGGAGGAGGTAGCCCTGAAGGGATGGGAGAGGTAGTGGAGAAGGAGATGATAAAGAGGGTGGCCTGATGACGGAGGATGTGGCAAACCTCGGAGAGGAGGATGTGCTTGAAACGGAGGGATGGCGGATGAAGAGAAGACGCCATTGGTGACAGAGGGTAAGAAGGGTGATGTTGACATGTCGGAGCAAGTGTTCGACAAGAGGTTGAGATTGTCGATATAGTAATTCATTTATCCCTTCACAGCTGAGGCGAAGAGGAGGACGTTCGTCGATGGGATGTACCCCAATCTCTTCCAGGAAGTGGACCATGCCAGTGGAAAGCATTCGAAATAGAGTGACGAATAATTATGCACGGGTAAATATTTTATGATTTTAGTGAAGTATGCTATGTTAACTCATCTATGCTTCTTTTCATAGTTTTTCTTTTTCTTTTTTCAGAGCTAGCCACAAGAAAGCTCAAAGGGCAATCTTGGACGTCTATAAGTGGTTTTATGATATCACGACTTCGGGAATTTTGCTCGCCGACGATGTAAGTGTAATGTCGCAATTGTTATTTATTATGTATACATAATTTTTGTTTATTAAATGAAATAACTACCTTTATTTTTTATTGATGTTTCATGTAGTACATCTACCTAGCTATCAACTTGATGCGCGATTCAGCTCAAAAATATTCGAGATCATTCGACATTCCGGGCCTAGTCATATCGAACACTGAGTTCCTATGTGCCGTTACCATTGTGTATCAGTCACTCCAATTTATGGGCAATGAATACGCGATGCCCGAATATATGCTCGAATGGATCATAGGGATGTGGCCGAGTGTCAGAGGAAAGTCATAGAAGGATTGTACGCATGTGTACATTCCAGTGATCGCGAATTATCACTGTTTTGTCATGGAGATCGTTTTTACTAATTTCATTATATATGTGTACGACTTCAATCATTCCTGTCTTACACAGTGTTAACTCAAGTTTCACCTGGAGCCAATGGCTGTGATCGTTTCTTTGATGTCTAGACAAGCGGGGGTAATTGAACATGATAGACATCGTGCGAAATACTACGACGACGAGACGGTCAAAATCGTAAGTACTTATAATTTTTTTAATTTAAAAACTTAGTTTTTAGTTACATGGTACCGAACTAACATATTATTATTTATTTACTTGGGCAATTATGGTATGTTCGCAATAAAGTATATCGAATTTTTGAGTATAGCACATAAAGTTGATGGAATCAACCAATCCTAAATACAAAATTGGAGGAATAAGTTAGCCTGTGATTTGTATGAATTCAATTGTGATCCTTAAATATTGTATATTTAATTGTTTATTTATTTCTGAAAAAATTGTAATATTATAAAAAATGTAAATATTGTAAAAAAAATGTTAATATTGTTCAATTATCAATGATACCATTACACATTCGTCTAATTGTCATTTAGGAGAATTTGACTTATACAAAATTGACAAGTATGCCATGTTGCTTTGCACCGCCGCACCTACGTGATCGAAGAAACTCTCCGGTAGATGGTATTTTACACGTACGTGGCGTCCAGGACCATGCAGTTTAACTTCGAGAGGCAACAGACGATTAAGTAGGAGAATATGGTTGAGAACTTCCTGCTTGACTTCATTCGGTAGAGGAAGTATAGCTCAACATATGTTGCTCTCCAATAATTAGCCGTGTAATAAGGAGAGCATAAGTTTCTCGCTGCAAAACCTTTATACATGACTACTGCGGCTACATGCTTACATGGAAAACTCTTCAACTAAAATCAACTACAAGTACATGTATTATCAATCAAGTCCACCATGTATGTCATATTACGTACACATTTCACGGAGAATCGTAACTCATCCAGTGGTTCCACATTCAATTTTCTTGCAACCTCTACAGTTTTGAAGAATTTATCCTCATAAGCTAGGGTTAGCACGCTCGTGTAACTCTGTGATTCTGTACGTCGATCGTGAAACCACTACTACAGCTTGTTACAAATATTCTCAATAATTGCAAGGATTGGTAACTCTCATCATGTTGTATCGACGTCCTAAAAAATGTGATCGTACCCAATATTCAATTCCCATTTTTGTTAGACTCCCATGTCAGGAATGATTTAATTTCTATTTCCACCATGAATTTATTATATTCTTCAACACTATAATTTTTAGCTACTCTCCTAAACAATAAAACGATGCCTTTGTCCCGATACTTAGTCAGGTTGCATTGTATATGGTACATGCATTACTCATGATGTGCCTTAGGAAAATTTTCAGCAATGCCATTTATTATAGATGGTCCCCGATCTGTTACAAAGGCAAGGTCCTCGACTTCTCCGATTACTTCCCTTAACTTTGTGAAGAACCAACGCATCGATAGATCATTCTCACTATCGACTATGTCGAATGTAAGAGGGTAAATTTGGATGTTGGTATCTTGACACGTAGCAACAATTAACTCACCTTCGTATCTAGCTTTCAGAGTTGTACCATTGACTAAGATTAGGGGTCGAATCGTATTTCAAAATCCTTGAATGCATCGTCCAAGAGACATGAAGAAAAACTTAAAACAATTCTCGCCCTCCGTCTCAAGAAAAAATGTCGAGCCAAGATTAGTTGTACTCATGTTATGGCAATACCTGGCCAATTTAGCATAACTCTCATCGGTGAACCCATTAAATTCGCCAACGCGTATTCTTTAGCCTTCTAGGCCTTCTAGTTTCTCATAACCACTCTGTACTCTCGACGAACACTATTAATGATGTTCGAAGGTCAATACACCGTCCATGTGTCCTGATATTTGTGCATTATTTGTCGACCAATAAACCATTCTCGGTCTTGCGTGTGATTATTTCAATGAATTTCCACTTCGCAAGTATGTTTTCATGTATACTTGCGAACTGCAAATA
Organism: Fraxinus anomala; assembly: GCA_903798345.1. Taxonomy (NCBI): domain Eukaryota; kingdom Viridiplantae; phylum Streptophyta; class Magnoliopsida; order Lamiales; family Oleaceae; genus Fraxinus; species Fraxinus anomala. Next base: position 13,191 of record CAIGRN010096862.1, read on the forward strand.
AATCATTCGTGTCCATCTTCGTCACTCGTAAAAACCTAAAGCAATTCTTACCCTCTATCTCAATAAAAAATTCCAAGCCTGGATTAGTTGTACCCATGTTATGGCAATACCTGGCTAATTTAGCATAGCTCTCCTCGGTCGAACCCATTAAATCCTCCAACACGCATTCTTTGGCCTTTCAAGCCTTCTGGTAGGTCATGACCACTCCGTAATCATGATGAACATCGTTAATGATGTCCAAAGATCTATTGAACATCCGTAGGTTCTGATTTTTGTCCATTATCTGTCGACAAATAAACTATGCTCAAGCTTTTCTGTGATTATTTCGATAAATTTCCACTTCGCAAGTATGTTCCCCATGTATACTTGTGAACTACAAATAACTCATTCGTGCTCATCTTCGTCGCTCGTCACAATGACTTGGTTGACACAGACAATCGTCACAATGACTTGTTTGATTTTTTCACTTTGAACTCAAAGTTGTATTCTAGTGTAATTTAGTGCGCAGCTTTTTGTAAATCTTTCTTTGTTTCAAATAGTTGCTCAACATACAAATCCTCATCATCGGGAACCACACACTAATTATTGGATGATGGTCCATTCGATTCCGTCCCTGTGCTCCCGCTCTACTCATGTCTCTAACGGGATAAAGCAATCAAATCTTCAATTATAAATTCATTATCATTCTCGTTGTCTGAACTACCGAGAAAATTCTACGTATAACAACGAGATCACAATGATGAACAAATGCCTCGAGAATAACCACACCATCCTCACGAGCTATCTCCACCTATTCCAAAAATCATTAGCATTATGATCCCCTCCATCTGAATCTTCGTGTTCACATTCGACAACATTCTTCCCCAGTAAAGTAACACAAAGAGGATTCGTGTGCATTTTTTCAATTCAAATAAAAATAATTCACTTCAGCATCAGAAGCAACCTTCATAGGTCGAATCGAAATGGATGAATGCTTGTTGAATTTAAATTTCAGTTCCATATCATACATACTGAGAGGGATCGATTTGCATCTTGTTTTGTAAATCATGGTACATTTTCACATATGATGTACTTGATATTATGGAAATTGAAATACCATCATGTATATCACTTGTCCATTTTCATACTCATTGATCTTTTTCATCCAATTCAAAAATGGGATTACAAGCATATCTGCATGACGAAACAAAATATTTAATTATAAAAACAATAGTCGGAAAATCGGCCTAACCAATGGACAACAAGATTAAAAAAAAACTTAGCAGCCGACTGTTATGACCATGGTATATATACACAGATGAATTTTTTTCTTATTTACTCTTAAAATAATTATAGATCTGTTAAAAATTTATCTACATGTTAATCAATGTCAAAAATAAGATTTATCGATTAAAAATATATATCAATTTAAAAAAAAACGTAATTAAACATACATTAATAGCCCAAGAATAGTTAACCAAAAAGGTGGTGAGTTGGTTTTTAAAACTTTTTTTTTTGAAAATTAATCTAAATCAAGTACGTAATGACTAGATAGATTAATTCAAATAACAAGCACGAATATGAAAGCAATGAGTAAAGAGGGATAGATAATGCAAATGATATAATTTTGGAGGTTCGCTCTAATGCAATAATCTACGTCCTGTGTTACCAAGCTCTCCGGTACAAGTAAGGCCAATTTCACTATTTTGATTGACTTGTGTATAATCTAACCATTTACCAAGTTTTCGGTGACTTAAATATAAGGAGCACCGATCCTTATACAACGTTAAGCTTTACGGGCCCTCAACACGACAGAAAAGTTTTAAAAAAAAATTGATTTTACAAATTGAAACTTCTCTCTTAATAAATGATATGATCAGAATTAAATAACAAGAGAGAAGTAGGCTAACGCTTTAATAAATAGTAATGAATAAAGCTCAAGTGTTAGGTATGAAAAACTTTGATGTGTAGAATGATTTACACAAATTATTTTGACCAAAAGTTTTTCAACACTAAAATGGTTTGATAATGATAAATGATATGAGAAATCAATACAATTTTACTTAAAATAATCTCACTTGATTGCTCTTAAGTTTTTGTAATAAATAACAAGTGAGTTGGTATTTATAGCAGTTGAAAACATGAAACTTTCTGTCGAATCGAACAACCATTCGGACGTCCAGAATAGCACCAGACGACTGAAAATAGCCGTTGCAAGTTAGAATCAGAATGGTCGAATTTTAGACCGTTGCGGCTGAACCGAACGTTCGGATGGCCAGAATATTTTGGCCTCTCTCTCTCTCTCTCTCCCTCTCTTTTTTTTTTGTTTGCAACGGGTAAGTTTTTTGCATGACTTTTTACTTGATTTTTCAAGGTAAGTGATGCTACTATGATTGAAAATTAAGTTGAAATTCTTACCTTTGAAAACAACTTTTTATGCAAACGATTTTACGAAGTAAACTTTTATCGTGCACAAAAGTTTGTCACTTGAGCTTTCGATGAGTCATTACTAGGGATTAAAGTATTTTACCTTTACAAGTGAGTTCAAACATATAGTTCTAATATTTTCGATTGATTTGGCGCGAGTGCACGATTTATTGCTTGATTTTGAATTTAGCGCAAGTGTTCGATTTGTCTTCGATTATTTTGGCACGACTGCTTGATTGAGAATGCTTGATTTTCAATTTGAGCTTTCTTGATTGTCGTCACATTCACGTCCTTTGATAACAATTGTTTTGATCAAGTTCGCAACATGTAAAAATGAAGACTCAAATACATATGTTAGAGATAAAGATATTTTGTTTGTTATAATCAAAACATAAGATTAACCATAGGTCAACAATTTCTCCCTTTTTTATTATGACAAACAAACGATGATTTGTAATAAAAAAAAATACTTTATCGCATATGATTTGTACATTGCTATACCATTCCCCCTATCTTTTATAGATTAAGCATATGATAATATTCCCCCTTTCTTATACAAGTCAAGCATGCATATCATCGTACATATGTTTTCCCCCTTTTGACATAAGCAAAAAAATTCGTAGGGAATGAAAGCAACCATAGGTAAAAAAGAATGAAATCGCGTAAAATTGAAAACATAGTGAAAAATTTATCGTGAAGCAAACCAAAACATTAATCATGAAGCGAAAAGAAATATCCATCGTAAAGCAAATAAGGTAAAATTTATCATGAAGAAAAATAACGACTGCGGCTTCGGAGGAGGTGAAGGAAGAAAGTGGGCATAGAAGGCAATTTGCTGAGCCTGCATCGCCGCCTGTTATGCTTGAATGGCTTCCCGTTGAGCTAGTATGGTGAACTGTTGAGCTTGTATGGCGGCCTATTGAACTTGCATTTGATGGAACATCCCATCGAGGCCATCAACCGAGGATGTGAGGGAGTCAATAAGGTCGTTCAACATGTTGTACTGATTCTCAATAATCGTGAAGCTACTACACGAAGATCGAGGGATACTAAAGCCCAAAATTTCGAGAGGAAGAATATGAGTTTCTGGTACGTCATCGTCGTCACCATCGTCATCATCCTCAAATGGTAGAGTCAAAAGACCCAAGGTGGGGTCGAACCCCTTGGTATGTGCTACCCATTGACCGTGTTCTTTATTGATTTTCATGCGTTTAAGGGTTGGAATGTTTATAGTGTCGGTGGGTCGAAGTTGGACAAATGTCTCATCATCCAATGTAACGTTAAAGTGTTTAAAAAATTTTGTGAGAAGCATGTTATATGGTAAAGCTTTAACATGTCTTGATGAATGAACAATCTTCATGAGTCCTAATATAATGGTGGGAAAATCAAGTTTCCTACCGACAAGAAAAGAGTCGAGAAGAAAGAGATCAAACGAACTCACTTCGTCCCGATGACCCTTTCGTGGTAGGATAACATTTGCAATGATGTTTTGTAAAATCTTCCATGGAAGAGTCAATTGAATCGCACTAAATTTTGTGATATTTTCAAAAACAATTTGGGTAACTCGACGACAAGCCTCGGTAGGGTCATAGTCGTCTAATGTGGGATGTGCCTTGTGAAGAAACAATTGTGTTGCACACACCTTAAGTTTTAAAATGTTACGAATGAGAGCTTTGTTTGTGACATTACGTGTATTTTTAATCAAACATGAAATGTCATCGAAACGGGAAGTAATAGACATGTTTTTGTAAAAAAATTTCATGAGTCGTGGATATGCATGCTCTTCCAAAGTTGCAATAGAAATCCAACCCATATTTTCAAAAAGTTCTTTTATATGAAATGTGGTTCTTCAATAATAAAATCCACAAAATCAATATTTTTACCTATTAAAATGGGAGATTTTTCAAATGGGTTAGTCGGCACCTCAGGTTCCAAATCGAACTCTTAGTCGGATGAAGGAGAGGAAGATCGCCTCACCATGCTCTTGAGCTTTTTTCCCGTTCGTTTTGAGCTCGATATTGTTGGAAATAGAGAATGGAGAGAGGAATATGAGAGATTAGGGTTTCAATTTTGTGAAATTGGAAAGTAGTTGATGAAATTTAGAATTTCTTGAGGAATTGAGATGGAGAAGTAATGGGTTTTTTATTTTGATAAGTAATTGATGCTCTAAAATGGAAGATTGAGTGAGGGAGAAGAGAATTAGGGAGAGAAAAGTGAGAAAATGAAAGAAAATGGAAGAAGAAATGGCATATTCGCGATTTTTAAAAGATCAATTCCACTAAACCGGACATTCGGTTCAGCCATCCGGACGTCCGGTTGGATAGAAAAAATTTTGTCAAATCGGATGGCTATCAGGACAGTTCGATTCAATCCGGAAGTCTGATTTTTTGTCCGGATCCTCCTTTTTTAAAATAATACTAAATCACATGAAATAATGACACGAAGACATGTAAGCGTATGCAGTTATGAACTTAATCATGTACTTCAAATTCATCAATAATACCTAAAATTTTTCTAATATGTGAGAATTGATCAAGATCTAGAGGTTTAGTGAAAATATCGACCAATTGATTTTTGGATCATGCTACATGTACCGAATGTTTTACCTACTACTCACAATGGGGATAGGGACCACATTGTCGACATTTTAAATACTCGCGGGCCCCATGTATTATGTGAGAGAGGGTAATCCATTATGTACAAATGGATTAACCATTGATTTTTTGTGTTTACAATTATAACATAATATCACCTTTTTTAGCATGGTTTCTTAGGAAGTGATGTCTTATTTCAATGTGCTTCGTCCTTGAGTACAAAATAGGATTTTTAGAAAAGTTTATGGCACTAGTGTTATCACACATAATGGTTATATGATCAAATGATATGTGATAATCACTAAGAGTTTGTTTCATCCATAGAACTTGTGCACAACAACTAGCGGCCGAGATATATTCGGCTTCAACGGTAGACAATACAACTGAATTTTGTTTCTTGCTAAACTATTATACAAGTGCAAAGCCTAGAAGATGACATGTTCCGCTAGTACTTTTACGATCGATTGTGCGCCCGACCTAATCGGCATCCGAATAGCTAAGCAGATCAAAAGATTAAAGTTCTAGTGCCACTAAGATATCTAAAGATTCGTTTCACGGCCTTAAGATGTGATTATTAGGATTCAATTGAAATCTAGCACATAGACACACACTAAACATAATATTGGGTCTACTTTCAGTTAAGTAAAGAAGGGATCCGATCATATATCGATATTTTGTTATATCAAGGGGCGTACCTTGATGTGCTCATATGGGTGTTCATTGGCTTCAAGTCATCCATGTTGAACCCCTTGAGCATGTCCAATATGTACTTACTTTGATTGATGATAATTCCATTACAAGTTTGCTTAATTTGGAGATCGAGGAAAAATTTAAATTCTCCCATCATTCTCATTTCAAATTCCATGCTCATGCACTTAGAGAACTCTTCACAAAGATAAATATTAGTAGCACCAAATATAATATCATCAACATAAATTTAAACAATGATCATATCGTTCTTTTGAGTTTTAGCAAAAAGAGTGGTATCCGCTTTTCCAATTGAAAAAACATTTGAAATCTGCTCAATCGTTCGTACCAAGCCCTAGGAGCTTATTTTAGACCGTAGAGAGCTTTTCGAAATTTGAAAACATAGTCCGGATATTTGTAAATTTTAAAACCAGGTAGTTGTTCAACAAACATTTCTTCTTGAATAAAACCGTTAAGAAAATCACTTTTGACATCCATTTTGACAAAGAGTGAATTTTTTATAGCAAGCAAATGCAAGAAGCATGTGAATGGATTCTAATCTTCAAAATCTATGTCTTCTTCTTGATTGTAACATTGGGCCACTAATCTAGCATTGTTATGCACAATTATTCCATTTTCATCACGTTT
>CAIGRN010096872.1:0-10693 GCA_903798345.1 Fraxinus anomala
ATAAAATTTCTTAATAAAATGATGAAAATTACATTGAGAAATTTGTATCGCAAAAATAATAAAAGTTAATGAAATAATTGATTTTTTTTTTTTAAATGCGAGTTAAATGTCTTTTGTTTAATACTCACGTTTAACGTATTTTTAACTATCTTGATATTTGTTTGGACTATTCGATATGTCTATAATGTAGTTCTCGAAATAAGTTTTGAGATGACATAAGTAATTTGTAGATTTGATTAGCATACGATCGTCTGTGAATTTTTAAAATTAGCATGTTACCAAAATTCAAATTTATTGTGGTTTTGTCCTGTTTGGTGGAGATTAAAATCAATTTTTTACTAAATTTTCGCAAAAGTTAAACGGTTATGGATTTTATGAAATATGTTATTAAAATGAATTGATAATTTTAATCAAAATTTTAATCGATATCAAATATGACTTTATAAAAAAAAAAAATAAATAAAAATTGAGAGGTCACGTGGCCCCAGAACCCCTTGTATGCCCGTAAATTATGGCATTTAGTGCCCTAATAATCTATAGACAACTGCTTCTACGTACAATAACTCACCGAATCTACTGCCAAAAGATGACTGTTCATGCATAAAAATCTTCAGATTGTGGATGTGAACAACAATTTAGCGATCACCCTTTGTTCGGAGTTTCTCAATATAGTCTATTTTTGGATATGTATTTCTATGAGTTAATGAACTGTTTTGAGTATCAATAGAGTTAACAAAAATTTAGATTAAAACTTTAGTTTGCCTTTTATTTTGACTATGGATCCAATTGAAAATAAAAACCCTGTTTGAAGCTCAATTAATGATCAGTAAAAGAAAAACCCTATTTCACAAAATTGAAAAGAAATACTGATTGGGTGATCATGTAAATTTCCTTTTTGACCTGTCAGATCATATAATGATTAAGATGTTAGGGTAATTGGTTTTAGGGTTTTGGTGGGATCTTGATATCAACTAATTTTCATCTCTACCACAAAATATTTTGATTTTTGATTTTTGATCTTTTCTGTATGTGTGAACATAGACCAGATATTGTTTCTCTTTCTATCGTTCAATCATGATCAGTAAAACTCTATCAAACTTTATCACATTAAAGCATTGAATTCTTTTTCTTTTCACTTTCCGTCTTTTTTAATTTTTCAATAATAATCGTTTCTTTGATTTGGCGGCTAATAAATCTTTGGAAGAGGCAAGAAACACTAAAAAATAAAAATATTCTAAATAATATATATATTAGAAAACTATGGATCCGTTGGTTCCTAAAAGTCAAAAACTATTTTTAAGAGTGAAAATTTGCATTTGGATCTATTCTAATAATTATTTGAAAGTAAATTATCTTATTTTAAGAGTCTTGAAGAAACCGACAAACTTTCTTTTACAAATGGCCATTCATGAATAGCATAACCACTCGTTTAAAGTAGGAGGCATTGCTTTCTAGAGTGGGGCTAGTAAAGCTGTCAAGGGTTATATGCACAATAATTTGTTGACTAAGGTTTTCATCCATGGCCATGATATAAAGATGTCTAGGATACTAGTCATGTCTTAATCTAATAAAATAATGACCTAAAATACATCAAAAAACACAGGTAAAAAATGTGTTAGTAGACAACATGCATCGATTTTCATCGTCATGATGGATCTATAAATAGATGCAGAAAGATTGAGAGTGGTATCCCTGTCTTTACTTCGACTTGTTAGTGCCTGCTACCTTAAAAAACAAAATTTTGATTCTTTTCACTACAAAAAAAAAAAAATATGGGTCTCAAAGGTAAATTAACAGCCCAAATAGAGATGAAGGCTGGTGGAGATGTATTTCATGAACTGTTTAGTAAAACACCACACCAAATACCCAACATCAGCCCTAATACAGTTCACAGCTGTGATTTGCATGAAGGAGAATGGGGAACTGTAGGCTCTGTCTACTTCTGGAAGTTTACTCATGGTAGGCTTCTGTTATGTTTTTTATATATGCGTTTCCTGTGGCTTGAAATATGGTAAAGTTCCTATAATTCCATCATCATCATTGTTTATATTAATATTTACGCTACTTGAATCATCCACTATTAAGAGCCGGTTCATTTAAAATGTCAACATTATTAAGAGTAATTCAAATCCTTATATATTATAAATTTATTTCATTTATTCTATGTGGGATTTTCTCTTAACATGACACAAGATGGTGTCTTTGAGAACACCTATCTTGAAATTTGATTACGCATTGAACTTCTAAACGAATCGATTTACTCGTTTGTGATTAATGTGATTTGATATCGTATTGAGATATTTACCCTTAACATTCACTCCTGGTTCAAAATTAGGAAAAATCAGCTATTTATTGCATTAAGTATAAAGGTGGAAAATTATTTTCTAATGGAATTTATTATTTATGCACATTTCTTGGGTTGTTTTATGCTCACTAGCCAAAATCAGAACTAATCAATAACCCTTCATTTTAATTATTGGTCAGGCCAAGTCAATTGATATTTCTTACTTGTGTATTTAACACATGTTTGTTTCAAATAAAAAAGTTAATTACATATTTCACGGAATTCACAAATTTTCAAATATACATTCCATCAATTTTTATCAAAATTTAGTAAAAATATGATTTTATCTTAACCGAACATGGATTAAATCAAATGCAGTCACGTTCACTTCGGCCTAGTATAATTGAGTTTAGTGAAGAAAAATTATTCCGCTGAAAAGAATAATGATATGTCTAAGTTAAATAAAATATGTGCATTCAAGATTCTTATCACTTTCATTTAATTGTAGATGGGAAGCAGAAAGTAGCCAAAGATATCCTTGAAGCCATTGACAAGGAAAAGAGGTCACTCACATTAACTACGATTGAGGGTGATCTACTCGAGTTATACAGAGTCTTTAAAACCAGTCTCCATGTTGAAACACATGATGACATTGATTTGGTAACATGGATCCTTGATTATGAAAAGTTGAATGACGACATTGAAGAGCCAGTCACATGTTTGGGTCTTCACATTAACCTCTCAAAAGATATCGAGTCTTACCATCTTAATTAAGGTAAAATGATATGGAGTCTTGTGCTTGCTAATCCACTTGTGTGTGTCTGTGTGTTTCTTCTTAATTTGCTTTCCTTTTTCCCTTTTCCCTTTTCTGTTTAAATGTTTATATTATCATGTGGTGTAATACAAATAAAGGTATCATATTTATGGTGGCATCATGATATTTGTGAATGAATATGAGGATATTCCTTCCTCGTGTATGGAGCTTGTCTAAGAACAAGTGATTATACTGTGTGAACGGATCGTGACGCAGAACATAAATTCTAGAGTTTACCAACGTAATCCCCAATAAAAGAAAGTTATAAATCTCAAGAAAATAACCTCAAAAACGGAATGGTATCACCCCATTTCTTCGCTAATTTATCTAGCAAATTATAGTTCTTGAAGAGAATTATCTGAATAGTGACCACCCCTTCAAGTCAAAAAAAGGAAAAGAATCAAAGGTCGAAATTAAAACAATTAAAACGCAAAAATTTCAATCGTTCGGTACACTATCTTAAACTGCTAATTTGAGACTAAAAACGACGTAATCCCGATTGGAACGTTGTATGGCGCTGCGAGACGTTTCCGAAAACGTATTATAATAAAAATTCTGACACTGATGCAAAAAGTTATGTCCGTTTCTTCGAGACAGCTCGTTTTGTCAATTTCTGGTCCAATTTTTCTTCAAACTCTAACACCAATTATCCTACATCAGATCCATTCGCTAATTTATTTAGCAAATTATAGTTCTTGAAGAGAATTATCTGAATAGTGACCACCCCTTCAAGTCAAAAAAGGAAAAGAATCAAAGGTCGAAGGATTCAATTTGAGTCGAGTAAAATAATAATAGTGAATATCACCACCTCAATGCATTCTCGTATGTGACTTTGTACTTTTATTGGTCTACCGTTGTTCTCTACTTAATTATCCTTTCTTTATTTTCTTTTCCTCGTTAAATTTGTTTTGGGAACAAAGTCGGATTTCACCCATTGATTGTACATAAAGTCAATGCTTACGTGTCTCATATATTTGTAATTGTAGCAGCGGTACCAAACCTTTCATTAAGTAACAGATTTTGCCCAAACTTTTTATTTGTGCCATCCACGGTACCAAACATTACAAAATGTCGCAGTTGGAATCCAAGCGGATGAAAACTGTTTGTTTGACGGTTAGTTGACAAAAAATCAAAAGTTTGAAAAAATGTTGACTAATTTTAAAAGGGTAAAAAGATAATTTTATATTTTACATATAAAATAACTAAAACAAAATAATATAGTCAAATGAAATGCTTGGCACCGTAGATGGCACAAATAAATGGTTTCGGCAGAGTTTGCTGTTTAATGAAATGTTTGGTATCGCTGCTGCAATTTTTCCTTTCTTTCATATATTAGGCTAGTCTTTACTTCCTAATTCGAAAAAGTATCTAGATTTAATTTTCTAATAATCAATATAATCAAGCTCTCGTTATTTCACTAAATTCTCTAATCTCAACGACTCAAAGATAAAGATAATAACATCATGAAGAAGTGTTTTTTTTTTAAAAAAAGACAAGACATAATGCTCTATTCCAAAATTAAATAATTGTCTATGCTGAAAGGTTGACAATAGGACTGTATTTTGATTTGAATCCGATTAAATTAATGGGAGATGGATTTAGGGTCTTAATCCGATAATTCAATAATTCGTTAATTAAATGAAACAAATATGAATATAGATTAATCTGATATGATAACAACTCAATCTGATTATTAATAATAATAATAATAATAATAATAATAATAATAATAATAATAATAATAATATGTTTTATATATTATCGCATAATTATTACACATTATTATTTTTTCATTTTGAAACTCGTATTATACTTTACAAATAATTTTCAAATAATAAATAATATTAGATAATAGTTTAATATTGTTAATTGAAATATTTGGAGAGTTTTAATTTTTTATTAATTAAAATAAAACAAAAAATAATTAATTTATTTTATAAATTAAACAAGTGAAGGGGCTAATAGTTGGAGTGGCTTTCATTGTTTCCAACTTCCCACTTCGGATACTCATTTGAATATCATAGGATTTGCAATCTATAAATATGTGGGTCAAAAATTGGGCAAAAAACTATTTGGGCCTTTTAATTCTAGTGTTTAGAAGCTAACTAACATAAAAATTTTATCCTCCTTGTCTCTTCAATTTTGGATTAAATTATTGGATCGGATATTCGATAACATAACAAATCGGATGTGAATTTAACAATCAAATATCCGTTGAATTATCAAATTGGATTGGATCGGATCGGATCGTAGTATTATTCTTATAGAATCGAACCAAAAATGGGCATATTCAAGCTACAATACTACCATGAAAGTTATAATTAAATTTATTTTCAATGTGAATCTTTATAATTGAACAAAATACACAAATGAAAAAGATTGAACCTTAATTGTCGGACATTTGGTCGTGTTTGTTTGACTAAATTTATATACTTTTGTAAGATAGTCAAATATTTTTTTATCTACACATTCAATAGGAGGACAATAGACAGAATTCATTGCAACTGGGGTCCCATACCTTTCAATTTATTGCAAACTATACTCAATCCTTTTATTTTTGCACTCACAGTCCAAAGCTTTCATTTTGATTGCAATTGGAGGACAATAGACAGAATTCATCTATTATCCCGTTAGTTGAGACAAAAATGAATTTCTTTGTCCCAACATTCCCAGTCTTATATTTTCGATCTAAAGACTCCCATAACTTTTTAATTGTTTTCATCATACTATACTCATTGTATAATGAATAGCCATGTTATTCATGACATAGTTGCGGCATAGGAAATCAAAATGGTTTTAAGCATCAAGTGTGCTAATAGCTTGGACAACTCACTCACTCTTATCTCAGTTAAGAACCTCGCAAGATTGAAGGTGGTCACATAAAACAATATTTTCTGTTGCCACCATATGAAATTTAATCAAAACAGTCACGGTAGGACCAGTTGTTTAAGCCACTATTTGAGTCACATAATGACTTGGTAAGTTAGCCACAATCAAGTCACAACAGGACTTGGCACTTGAGTCGCATTCTGGTTACCAGTAGCCACATCTATGTCAGTTGATTCGGTTACCACTTCTGAAAGATCAAATCAATATCAATTCTTTAACAAAGATCAAATAATCACCCGTTTATTCTTTTTAAGAATCTGTTTTATGTTTGTTAGATAAAATAATTGTAGAAAAAACAATATTTTATTAATCAAAGAAGAACTCAACAGGAAATCAAATTGCAGTAATATATTAATCGGTAAAGAAGAGAATGAATTTGCAAATTGAGGCATATGTATTATACAGTCTCCTTAAAACATATTCGCCATCTCACTAGAAGACAATCACTTCCCAAACATGATCTAAAGAAATTAATTATTCTCAAGCTACTATACTACCATGAAAGTTATAATTAAATTGATTTTCAACGTGAATCTTTATAATTGAACAAAATACACAGATGAAAAAGATTGAACCTTAATTGCCCGACGTTCGATCGTCCGTGTTTGAATAAATTTATAGATGTTTGTAAGATAATCAAATATTTTTTTATCTACACATTCAATAGGGTTTACAACTTTTATCCACACAACTTGTTGGCAAAAATTGCTGCTGGAATCCCATACCTTTCAATTTATTGCAGACTATATATACTCAATCCTTTATTCTTCCACTCACGGTCCAAAGCTTTATTTTGATTGCAATTGAAGGACAATAGAGAGAATTCATCTACCATAACTTTTTAGTTGTTTTCGTCATACTATACACATTGTATAGTGAATAGCCATGCTATTCATGACATAGTTGCGGCACATGAAATCAGAATTTTTTTTAAGCATCAAGTGTGTTAATAGCTTGGACATCTCCCTCACTCTCATTGAGTTTCAGAGTAGTCTCAGTCAAGAACTTCGCAAGATTCAAGATTGTTAGATAAAATAATATTTTCTGTTGCCACCTTATGAAATTTAAACCATTGACTTTCTCCGATTTTTCCCATTGTTAATCGAAACAGCCACGGTAGGGCCAGTTGTTTAAGCCACTGTTTGGGTCACAGAATGACTTAGTAAGTTAGCCACAATCAAGGCACAATAGGACTTGGCACTTTAGCCACATTTTGGTTACTAGTAGCCATATCTATGTTGGTTGATTCGGTTGCTATTTCTAAAAGATCAAATTAGTATCAGTTCTTTAACGAAGATCAAATTAAATCACATGTTTGATCTCTTTAAGAATTTGTTTTAAATTTGTTAGATAACATAATTGTAGAAAAAGCAATATTTCATTAATCAAAGAAGAACTAAACAGGAAATCAAATTGCAATAATCAAGGCTTGTATATTGCACAGTCTCCTTAAAACATATTCTCCATCTCACTATAAGTGCTTGAGGTTTCGTTTGAACATTTGTCTCATAGAATACAATAGAAAAGCTATAAAAATTGAGCACTTCATTTTTACTTCGCGAATTAAATTTCTATCAGAACAAGAACACCAATATTTTAGATAGAAAAGAAAATTCAGCAGATAGAAATTGTAAATTGTATGAGAGAAATCCATGTATAGAATATGGAAAACTAAGCTATATTATAAGCTAATGGCCGATGAATGAGTTGCATTCATGGCCAGTAGTTACATGTGTTACACACTTTAACACCATATATAAAGTAGTTTTTGCCTTTGTAAACTTTCTATGTGAGCCAAACAAAATAATAATAATAATAATACACATTAACCTCTTCTGGTTCATCATTTTAAGTTTTCATTTTTCATTCATCCGAGCATTATTTTTAGAAAGTAAATATATGAATTCGATGGTCTTACGAAAGAGAACATGAATCAACTTTGATCTTTCAAAATGATTGAAAGGATCCCACTCAAAATTATGCCAAAACCAGCCCCAAAAGCTAATGCCAAAACCATCCCCCAAAAGCCATTTTTTTCCAACATCTCTTCTATGGATTTAAGATCTATGATTTCAATTTTGGCGATTTCAATTTTGGCAAAAGCATCACTAATCAACATTTCCTTTTCAAGAATAATCATTTTTGTCCTTTTCCAAGTAAATTGACTATTAAATGCATGAGAGTAGTAAGAGCACTCCAAATTCTAGAAGGGTAAAACTATCCACCGCTTTCCATGTCTTACAATTAGAAACCTTGGATTCAATAGCTCCCTATTGTTGTTCGATGTGCATCATGTTTTTACGAGTATAAACATCCACCATTTGTATTTATTCAATGTTCTTAAACAGAAAAGCTATTTCATTATTTTCAAGATGTAGGTTATCCAAAAATATCGTGAAGAATTCAAATTAATTAAAATCCCTATTGTCATCAACATTCCAAAGTCTTAATGGCTAAAAATGATGCGACACTTCTAGATCAACTTGAAGATATTCAGACAAGATTATGTAAAGAAAAGCTCACATATTTGCTTGAAATTTTGCAAGGTGGTGAGTTGCCTATTCAAACGTCATTAGCATATCTTAATATCAAACAAACAATTGAAGAAACATTCGAAATCAGGAATATAAGACCGATACTATGATAGCAACAGTGATGGTGTTGTCCTCTATTACATTGCAGCATCTAGGTATTATATTTTGACCTCGAGGGGAATTCTAACATGGTAACAATATAAATATCAACCAAAGGTAAGTATTAATTCATGTTTTTTTCTTAATTATGTAGTTTGCGTGAGAAGTAACAACATAGATTATTAAACTAAGCCAAATAGTTATATGAGTGAAATAAAACAGCTTCTTAATTTGTAGTTAAAGGGATAATTGAATCTCATTTCCTATTTACTTGTTAGGAAGGAAATTTTTTTGGAAGAAGTAGAAAGATTGAATTCAAGATTCTGATATTTACAGAATCATTCTTTAAAAGAGGCAAGCCATCATTATTCATCAGGAATTTGTAATTACAATTGTAGTCAAGACGAGCAGCAAGGTTGTAATAGCATCTGATTATGTTGTACACTTAAACATTTCATATGTCATTTCTCGTGATGGAGGGAAATTTACCGGAGTAAATCATATTGATAGAAACAAAAGGTATGTATATACTCAAACATTAATCATAATTAGTTAGTTTCTTTATGGAATGATATGATGTGTTTCTTATAGATTGAGGGATTTTTGGTGGAAGAAGTCATTAGACTAGTTGATACGATGCGAATATTTTGTTTAATAAATATCAAATACATAGATAATGAAGTAAAAAGAAATGGAAGCTTGAAAATGAAGATGAAGATGAAAATGAAAATGACAGGAAATGTATATAGTCAAC
The DNA here is from genome assembly GCA_903798345.1 of Fraxinus anomala. Lineage (NCBI taxonomy): Eukaryota > Viridiplantae > Streptophyta > Magnoliopsida > Lamiales > Oleaceae > Fraxinus > Fraxinus anomala. The sequence continues at coordinate 9,375 of CAIGRN010096872.1, forward strand.
AGATCATAATGAATGGAATAATTCATGAAACTACAATTATTACTCGATCAATGGGATGAAAGTGCCACTGGACTGTAGTTATGCAAATCTGGTTGAAATTATAATGAAATAGTTGAAAATGACCCTTAAAAATATGCTACGAATGTGCAGTATCAGGTTGTGATGAATGGCCCACAAGTAAGGATTTATAGCGATAGTTCTTCATAATTTTACATTGATCAAAAACAGACTTGACAAAATTCTTTATTTATGTTGATGTCGATGGAGTAACTGTTGAAATTTTTTATAAAACTTAAACTTTATAAACTTTACATAATTACCAAGATCTTCATGTCAAATCACCAAGAAACTTAATTAACGCGGAACATACCATGATCCATTGATTTGTATCTTGAATAATGAGTCTTGAATCTTGATCTTTAAATCCTGATTCTTTATTCTTCAATTTAATTGTTTCAAACCTTCTTCTTGATTCTGGGCTTATGGATCTTTTTCAATATGCTTTCTCTTGTATTCTTGTGTTGATAGGATACACGAAGAATGAGAAAATTGCATATAAATTGTGGGTCATAATCCTAGATATAGTTCCATATGTATTCAGTCCATCGTCAAATACAAACCCTAATGGATTCGGTCTCTACACATAATCTGGCTCACACTTTTTTTAGATGCCCAAAACCCAATTACTTAATTCTTTATTAGATTACTTTAATTTTGGGCTTAACTTTAAGATAACATTTATACAAAATTATTACATATATCGGCCAGCATGAAAAATAAAATAATTTCCCAAAAATCTCCCACTTTGGCTACATATGTTACTTTATAAGTGTGTATAACCTTATGAGATCAAAACTTTTGCTATTATAACCAAAAGTATCTCCAAACAATCTCGTCCATTGATTATATCAATATAGGATCAAAACGGTCTTCGTTACAAGTATTATAACTAAACCCATTAATGGTCATGTATATCAATACAATCAAATGACATAGATCAAATTTGAATGTGTAGCATGAAAATTACATGTAGTGTGATTCAAACATGTTTATTTCCAATTGGTCTTACTTTGTCCTTTAATGAGATTAACCATAAACTTTAATTAGAGTGGAACTGAACTAAATACTTTATTTCTAAAATAAATTAAATATCCATGGATAAAAAATATATGTCTAAAACAGACAACATCCAAATACAAACTCCCACTAAACTGGCATGTCATTAGCCATTTAGTAAATTGATTCATAATTATGAAGTTTGTCCTAATATGCTTTATACAAATCTAACCACTCTAAATTCTTTCCTTGACAACTAGGAA
>CAIGRN010096942.1:0-10355 GCA_903798345.1 Fraxinus anomala
CATGAAGAAAAATTTAATTTCAATTTCACAATTTTGTCTTTCCAACAACATCTATTGAATTCTTACCTTCTTCTTTACTTGTAAAGGAACTTCGCACGGGGTAGTCCTTTTGAATGGTCAAATGAAGGATGGGATGTATGAATGGCTAGTTTCCTTTCCAACCACATCACCTCTATTAGCCTTTTCCACTTTCAAGACAACTTCCTCTGACTGGCATCATCGTTTGGGTCATCACGCATTTCCTATTTTGAAACATATTATTTCTAATTATCAATTAGATTTATCTACATCTTTTCCATTTAATTTTTCATGTAATGCATGTCATTATCTTTTTCTAATTCCACTCATGTCTCTACAAAACCGCTTGAAATAATTTTCTCTGATGTATGGACTTCACCTGTTTTATAACAAGACGGTTTCAGATATTGCGTCATTTTTGTTGACTAGTTCTCTAAATATATTTGGTTTTGTCGTCTTGAGTACAAATCAGAAGTTAGAGATGTTTTTATAAGATTTAAAGCTATAGTTGAAAACCACTTTAAACTAAAAATCCTTATGTTGACCCCGAAAAATGTGACGCCGACGTAAACAACAGATATCGGGCCCACTGATATCAACTCAAGCAAATTCCGACGCGTTTTGACCGAAGTACCGGAAGGAAGTGAGAAAAACGTGAAGGCAGGAAATGTATCACTACGTGGGACATAAGCGTTCAAGCACCAACGGGTGAAATAAAGATGATTACGCTAACAATAATCACTAATCAAATACATATAATTATCTGCTAAAGATCAAGCTAATAAATATGGAACAAGCAAGATGATATGTGGAGAATTTTTTTCTTTTAAATGTGTGTGCTAGAAAAATGTTCACAAGGTCGTTTTGTATTTCTTTTTAGATTTCCCAAGATTCCCCATTTTCATTTACAAAGACTTCCTATATATAGTATTTTGGCCGACGTGGTGACCGTTAGATCAGAATCACGTGACCTCATCTTCTTGATTAAGGCTTCACATCACTGTCTGTCATACAATAAATATATTGCCAATAGGTTAGCCTCCCTATATATTAGGCTGACACACCTGACATTCTTTCTTACAAATGTTACATCAATCATTCCTAAAAATGTTCTACAAAACTTGTAAGAGACAGCTTCTGATGAACTAAGGCATCGGTTGGAGGAAGCCTTGTATCAGTCCTCTATGTGAAGAGCTTCGTCTTCTTATCTGACTTCTTTATGTAGCACTTCGGCTTAGCAGGAAGCGCTTCAGATTGACGTGCTTTGACCATTTAGACAGTGCTTTGACACAATAGCTTCAGCCATTCATTTGATCTCTTTACATTTGACCAGTTGACTCTTTGTTGACTTTTCTTTCCACGTGGATTGCTACGTGGCGTCTTAACTTGAGCCTCGCTGGTGAGGCGTAACACCTTACAGTTTATTCAGATAATGGTGGTGAACATAGCTTTAGCCAATTTTCTTTCTACAAATGGCATTTCTCATCTCATTACTCCTCCCAGACTAAAACATAATGGCTACTTTGAAAGAGGACACCGTCATATTGTTGAAACATGTCTTTCATGCCTCAACACCTTTAACATTTTGGTCTCAATAATTTGCTACTGCAGTCTACTTGATTAATGGAATGCCTTGAACAAACTCTTAGACTTTCTTCTCTATATAAAAGTTTTTTGGCACAACCCCAAAATATTCAAAGCTTAAAATATTTTGTAATTTGTGTTATCCATGGCTTCAGCCTTATTCTTCTCATAAACTTGATGCTCGCTCAAAACCATGTGTTTTTATTGGTTATCCTCTTACTCGAAGTGCTTACTTATGCTTTCATCCACCAAATTCTAAAACATATGTTTCCAAGCCTTTTAAGTTTGTTGATTCAGTTTTTCCTATTATCACACTTCCTACTCACTTTCCACATCCACAAAACAGATACTATTTCAACCTGGATCCTCCACAAATTTCCATTCTGTTGCCATTAGCTTCTTTGCTGCTAGTCAGCACCTCATCCAATGTGCAACCTCAATGCGGCGTACCAACACACTCTACCATACTATCAACCTTACCAATAGAGGCATGATCTTCACCATCTCCTTCAACTACCATTATGTCTAACCCAAACATACAACCCCGCATCAATTACCACCTCTTAACATCTTACCCAGTCAATGACCATAATTGATAAAAATAACATCTGCAAACCTACACAAAAATTAGATATTTCTACCCAAATATCTTACACCATAGCCATTGAACCCTCCACGGCCATTACTCAAGGATACAAAATGGAATAGGGCCATGTCTGAGGATTATGATGCTCTTGTTTAGAATGGAACATGGGAACTTGTATCATCTATTTTTAGTCACAATAAAGTTGGTTGTAAGTGGATTTTTCGCATTAAAAGAAAACATGATGATTCTATTGACACGTATGAAGCACGTTTGGTTGCAAAAGGTTTTCATCAACAACTAGGAATAGATTATCATGATACATTTAGCCCTATAGTCAAGCCAACAACTATAAGACTTGTTCTTAGTCTTGCTATTAGTAGAGGATGGTCTCTTCACCAACTTGATGTTAATAATGCATTCTTACAAGGTCACGTCTTTGAAGATGTCTATATGTCCCAACCACCCGGTTTTGTTGATCCTGATAATCCATCTTATGTTTACAAGCTCCAAAAGGCCATTCACTTACTTAAAGCCTTAAACAAGCCCTACGAACTTGATATACTGAGCTTCGTAAATTTGTACTTGCATCAGGATTTCAAAACTCACATGCTAATACTTCTTTGTTTGTTCTCAAAACTGGTGGTCATTAATGTAACTTTTGGTTTATTGATGACATTATTATAACTAGTGATAATGTTTATTTTGTTTAGAAGTTTGTCAATTTGTTATCACAACAATTTTCCTTAAAAGATTTTGGGGCACTATCCTATTTTCTTGGCGTGGAGGTTATAACCGCATAAACAAGGTGTTCTGCACTCTCAACATCACTATATTATAAACCTACTGGCTCGCACAAAACTATTGGAAGTTAAACCTGTTCAAACTCCACTTTCTCTTTCTCCTCCTATTACATTGGCTTCGAACCACTCTTTCAAATTCATAAAAATATAGAGCTGTTGTTGGAAGCTCACAATACTTATTGCTTACTTGGTCGGATATAGCTTTTGCGGTTAATAAATTATCACAATTTATGCATGACAAGCCACAGATCATTGGGTTATGTTAAAGTGTCTTTTGCGTTATCTCTGTGGTTCTTATAATTAAGGAATACTTCTCTACTGTGACTCACCGTTATCTTTGCATGCCTTCTCTGATGCCGATTAGGCTATAAACAAAGATGATTTCTCCTCCAAAAGTGCTTACATTGTATATCTTGGTCGAAATCCTACATCTTGGAGTCTTAAGAAGCAGCGTACAATTGCAAGGTCCACAACCGAAGCCAAAAATCGCTCTTTTGCCAATACGGTTGCCGACATTAATTGGGTGTGTTCTCTTTTAACTAAGCTTGATGTTCCTCTTTCTCAGTCTCCTATGATCTATTGTGTCAATATCGACGCTACCAATCTGTGTTCCAACCCAGTTTTTCATTCAAGAATGAAGAGTGTGGTTATTGATTTCCACTATATACGTGATCAAGTTCAAACTGGAAGTCTTCGTGTTGCTCATGTTTCTAGTTCTGATCAACTAGTTGATGCACTTACAAAACCTTTTTCTTGGACCAGATTTCAAACACTTAAAACCAACATTGGAATCTCTTACCGAGCTTCATCTTTGGGGGGCATAATAGAGCAGTTAGTTCTATGGATTTCTCCATTTGTGATTATCAATTTATTGAATTTGTATCTTTCTGTTTTCAACTACATAACAACTTCAGTAGATACTTAAGGAACTTAGTTGTATTATGGTTTCATTTGCACTCTATAAATACTTTGTAATCAATGGAATAGAAGTGCGTTGTTTTCTATATTTCCTAATCTTTCTTATTCTCATACTAGAACTTTATCCAAGCCAAATTCTCGTCCAAATCGAACAATAGCAAGTTAAAATGTTGAGTCAGGTGCACATAGTGCCCTTGATTTCGTTTCAGCATAACAGTAACTTTTATAATTCATAAAAAATTGAAAAAAAATCATTGTATTTGATGAGTGTATTTTTTACACTTATTCGGGAGGCCTAAAATATCAATATTTAATAGCTCTTTAACAAAACACATCCTAAATTATTGTATTTTATGTTATATAGGCAAAATTCAATGGTTGAACCCTTAATTAGAAGAAATAAAGGAAAAATCAGGAATACGGGCAAAGTCCAAAGTTTGAAGACCAAATTGTAAATATTCATTAATTGATTCGGACCACAAGAAGATAATTTAAAGATTGTTGGGAGATAATTGGATGAAATTAGAACTCAAAAAAGAATGGAATATGATCAAAATATTATCAAAATCATTTCTAATCATACAAGTTATATTCCATATTTTTAGTTGAAGATTAATACCCATTTTTGGTATAGTAAACGTCTGAATTGAAAAAATTATATTTCAAGAAAGGTTGTATCCCTTTGAATTATATTTCTAATGCACTTTGAATTGTCTCAATTAGATACTGAGAAAGAAAGTTATGGTCAAAGTATTGATTGTTGTGGAGTGACAAAAAATTCGCGCGAATGCAACTTTTTTCATTTGATTAGAACTCTTTTGAAAACCAATTTAGATGTGATTTTCAATCAATATTGATTTTCAATCAATATTCTACTCTAACAAATACCTAACAGTAGAATACATATTAGAAACATCTCATATACATATTATACTCTAATACTCATCAATTATTATCATCAAAGTAGGAAAATTCATAGTTTTGTGAGAGAATTGAAGAGAACTTGCAAAAATTCAATCAAGTGAAGATTCAATTTTAGTAAAGAAGAGAAGGCGCAAGTAGAGACTCATTAAGAAATCATTGAAGAGATTCAAGATTCATTTTCATCTTGTCAATTTATTAAAAATTCGGGTTTTGTCTTTCCACTTAAATATAATTTCTTGTAATTTAGATATATTAGGCTAATTTTATATATTGCTAGGATGAGATGAATCCTTTTTATGACAGTTTTAGTTTTTAATTAATTATTTGGACTTTAATTTGGTTTGGTTAGTAAATATTTATTATCATTTTTATCGTTCTTCTCAATTGTTTGATCACCAATTGAATTGTTAGTGAATTTTATTATTATCGAGATAGACAATAGGGTTTAAGAACAATATAATAAATATTGTAAGGCTCGATAGAAGATATAGATATACCTCTATACTTTATATAGTTTTAATAAGTGTTTTAGCACTTGTTAATGCATTTATCATATTTGAATTTTTCATTGGGAGATAGCAGGGTCACATGAAGGGAATAGATTTGATCGCTATGGATATATGCTTTCTATAAAATTGGAAAAATTGATCAACATGAATGATTTCAAATTAAACATTGATCAACATGAATGATTTCAAATTGTCACTTTAACTGGTATACTAAAAATGGAATATCAAGGAGGATTCGATATCTTAACAATGCTTCTCACATATTTGAAAAAAACATTTATTTACTTTCACTAGTTTAATTGATAATTTCGGGATTAGTATAGAAAAATCATAAATTTTGTTTGCTATTCGATTAAAGTTGCAATTAATTTTAACTCGATCAAACATATAGTCATCATAGATTCGACACTCTATTTATCACTTTATTACTTGGCATGATCTCGTGCACTTGTGAGTTTCAAAGGATCAAGTTTTTGGCACCGTTGATGGGAACTATTATTTTTGATAAGTTTACTTAATTTTAGCTTTAATCTCAATTTTACTCTTTTTTAAGTTTAGTTTATTATATTACAAAAACTTTAAAGTGTTTTCTACTTTCTTTTTTAGGATATTGTATGCGAAGTTCGAGAACCGGTGATCTTACTCAATTTGATCGGAGATCGAACGAACATTCAACATTCGAAAAAGACAACAGTTTCAAACACACAAAAAATAGAAAGATGAAGACATGAAAGAGGAAAATCCGAATTAAATAGTCATCGGGGCTAATTTGGAAACATCACAACTGAATGTGGCCACAGCTAATGAAAATGCAAGGCTAATTGGGAAGTACATGGTTCCACCGGTTGTGAAAAGTCAATCTAGTATAGTATATCCAATATTTGGTCAAACTTCCACATGAGGACTGATGTGATCAATATGTTCTAAAATGCACTACAATTCTTTACGAGAGTTACGAAGAATCCCAACACTCATATTTCAAGATTTCTAGACATGTGTGCAATTATCGAGTATCCATGGGTGTCTAGTGAAGCAATCGGACTAAGGCTTTTCCCATACACATTAAGAGACTCGACAAAAGAGTGATTAGAAACTTGTCCATCTCAGAGCATCAGTACATGAAACCAATTGAGATAGAAATTCCTTAGCAAATATTTTCGGCCGAAAAGGATTGCAAAGTTGAGGGTGAGATTACGATATTCCAATAACTGGACTCAAAATGCTATTCAGAGGCTTGTAAACAATACAAGGGTTTACTCTGCCAATGCCCACAACATGTATTGCAGAAATGGTTTCAGGTATAGTACTTCTACATTGGTCTGAATCCGATAAGTAGGACTAACGTAAACTCTACACATGATGGTTGTATCACAAAAGAACCACGGATCAAGTCTACCAAATCATAGAGGATCTGATATTCACCAGTGCACTTTGGCCTACTGAACGGACGAGTGGAAAGAGAGGGGTATTTGAAGTTGATTCTTTGACAGTAATTTCAACNGTATTTGAAGTTGATTCTTTGACAGTAATTTCAACACAGTTGGATTTATTAGCATAGAAAGTAGATCAGATGAACGCAACTTAAACAGTCGGGCCAAAATGCAAGCATTGTGGAGGGAATCACGAGAGTGTTGACTGCACCGTAGGTAGTCCTTTTCCTCAGTCAGTAGAGAGTGTAAATTATGCTTAAAGTTTTCAAAGACAGCAACACGATCAAAATCCTAACACTTACTACCCAGGCTGGAGGAATCACCCAGGTTTCCAATGGAAAAAGAACCTACCATCTCATATTGCGCCACAACAAACTGTACCACCAGGTTTTTAGCAGACTGAAAATAAATCTTCGTTCAAAGATCTTGTTACTAAATTGGCGGAGATATCTACGTAACATATACAAAGAAGAGATAAAACCTTGCAAGTTCAGGTAGCTACCATTAAGAAGTTAGAAAAATAGATGGGACAAATAGTGAAAGTACTTTTAGAGAGACTACTAGGAGAACTCAATGACACTGAGACAAATCCAAAACAGCAAATAATGGCAGTGAAGGTTGTAGAGGAAGAACAAATTAAGACAATAACTACCCCCAGTGGAGCTCAACTAGGAGCAAGAATGTGCTCATCAATGTTGGGAAGCTGACATTCCCCACAGACTTCCTTGTTATGTAACTCGAAGACGACTAAGATATGCCAATAATCTTAGGTCGGCCGTTTTAGCAACAAGTTAAACTTTGATTGACTTGGAGAAGAATGAGCTAACTACTAGGGTGGAGGATGCACATAAGATATTTAAACTACATAATCCACCTAAGCAACCATTAGTCCTGGAGAAAGTCAAATATGTTGCTCAAGAAATTCAACAAGTGTCGAAGAAGACAAAGCCTAAACATCTAGTGAGCCTTACTCGAAAGGAGAATGGAGAGTTCAAGGTTTGGATGGCAAAAAGATGATGTAACGCTGGAAATTACAAAGAATTTAAAGCTGCAAGGCTCGCGTGTGAACCACCATTATCAATCCCTCCATACAATCTAGCTAAAGATTATAAATTAAGAACTTATTAGAAGGCAACCCAATTTTCTAGTCCTTTTATTTATTTAGCTTTCTGTATTGGCATATAGTGTTATTCTTAATTTATAGGTTGCATTAGTTATAGGCACGTTTCAATTCAGTTTGGAAGTCATTTTCATCATTGACATTTAGCCTAATTAAAGGAAAATATTAATTAAGTCAAAAGAGTTTTTTTTATTATTCTTTTAATTGTTTTCTTCCTCTCTTGATAGGTACCATGGATAATGACATCGAAAGGAGCTTAACAAAGTACAATTTGGGATAACTTGACAAATAGCTCCTCATACATTTAGTAGAAAAAATCGTGGAGTACCGATTTCCTTTTCTTTTCTATCCCCTTATATTCTTACTTATACTTTATAACATTGAGGACAATGTCAGTTTTAAGTTTGAAAGTGAGAATTTTGTTAAGTTTTTACTCTTTTTTAGTGTCCGTGTGATTGTTTTTTATTATTATTTTAGTATTTAATAGAAAAAATAAAACATTTTGAAAATTTTCAAAAAAAAAAAAAAAAAAAAAAAATAAAAAATATTTTTTCAATTCTACACAAATTTTCTTTTATTAGGTTGTATGCTTGTGTGGGTTAGATAATCTAGCTTGCAATGATGATTATATTTGAGATTTGGTATTGATTTATGAATGGTGGATAAGTTGCATGCTGGAATGATTGATGCTTAACCTTATAGAACTTGATATTATATGTGCACTAAAATTGAGTTTTACATTGTGATGCAATAAGTTGATTCATATGCTAGATATGTTGATAGATTGAATATAGATATTATACTCAAAACTATCCTAAATTAATGATCTCTAGACTAAATTTATCATAGTTTATGGGTGATGTTATGGTTGTAGGAAGATATGGATGTAAACTGGGATTCCATGTATGAAAATTTATGTGTGGATTGTCTTAGATTAATAGGAAAAAATTGGGCAAAAGTATTAAATTAGAGGTCGGTTTGATTAGACGTGCTTAACGAGTGGTATTGCACTAATCAAGGTATAAAAATATATAAAAGACATCTCTTCGTAGCCCTTACGAGTCGAGTTATTAAGCCTGCTAGGGTATTTACAACCAGATGCCCTAAAATCATCTGATTTGAGAGTTATTAGCCAAAAGTTCGTTACATTAGTCATATATAAAGCTTAAGAGAGAGAATGAAAAACAATAAGAAAGAAAATTTGAAAAAAGTTGATGCATAAAACAGAAGACGTACCAAATGATTTGGTTAAGCCCCACACACTTATTTGAGAAGACCTGACTTTTGATGAAAGATTATTAATCTAGTCTAGTCCTAGAGGTCGAAGCAATCAAAGAATTCGAGAATCCTTATTTATTGATGTGTTGACTTACAATAAGTAGAGTCCACCTAAACTAGAGATGTGATGATAGTAATGAAAAATTCAACCTGAGATTGCACACAATGAAAAGAGTAAAACGAATAAGTTTTGTAGTACTTGATCATACGAGAGTTGAAATTATATATTTGACCACAGATTGTCGTGAATTGAAGCAACTTGTAAATTCATGATTGTCTACTTAATTCTTCACACACACGCACACACACACGCCAGTTTTGTATTAGAAGCGTGGATATTAGTTTGGTATTGTGACTTTGAAATAGTTTGTAGATTTAATATGGTGACTTCAAATGCTGAAGTAAAAAGTTAGATTCTTTAACCAAATATTCTAAATTGTTGTATTTTATAATATATAAATAAAAGAAGGCGCAAGTCGATATTTATCAAGAAACTATTGAAAAGATTCAATATTCATCTTAATCTTGTCAATTTATAAAATATTCAGTTATGTCTTTCCACTTAAATATGATTTCTTATAATTTCCATATGTTATGCTAATGTTATACATTGTTAGGATGAGATGAACCATTGTTATGATATTTTTCATTTTTAATTAATTATTTTGACTTTAATTTAGTTTGATTTGTGGATATTTATTATCATTTTTAATCGTTCTTTCAATTACTTGATCATCAATTGAATAGTTAGTGGACTTTATTATTATCGAAAGAGACAATATGGTTTAAGTATAATATAATAAACATTGTAAGGTTCGATAGATGATAAAGATATACCTCTATACTTTATATGGTTTCAATAGATGAACAATCACTTGTTGATACATTTATCATATTTGTTTCTTTCATTGAGAGATAGAAGGGTCACATGAAGGAAATATATTTGATCGCTATCGAGAGAGACTTTCAATTAAATTAGAAATATTCACTAACATGAATGATTTCAAATTATCGCTTTAATTCGTACACTAAAAATAGAATAACAATGGGGATTCGAAATCTTAGCAATGCTTCTCACATATTTGAAAAACACATTTACTTACTTTTACTAATTTAATTGATAATTTAGGAATTAGTACAAAAAAATTACAAACTTTGTTTGTTATTTGATTAAAGTTGTAATTAATT
>CAIGRN010096949.1:0-10126 GCA_903798345.1 Fraxinus anomala
ATTTATACTAATGTATGAAAAAAAAAACCCCAGAATCTAGCTTAAATCGGAAATAGTTCGAAAATATTGCAAGAATCATAATAGAAGAGGAATTCTAACTAATTAAGGTAATTTGCGAAAAAATAAAATTCTCGCCCAAAATTTGGTCTATGCGACTGCATAGGGCATTCTCATGTGGTCGCATAGACCACATGAATTGCCAGGTTTTGCTTGCGGGTTGCCATTATGTGATTGCATGGTTTGAGACTATGCGGTCGCATAGTGTCACACTTTGGCCTCCAACTTCATGTTCTTGATTCGAACGTCTTGAAACCCCTATTGATCTTCGACTCCAGCATGAAATTTGTCCGTTGGCTTATCAACTCCGTCCCCATGATCTTCATGGCTCGACCAATTGATTGAATGGATTTCTTATCTCGATTCGAACCTTGATTCATCCTCGAACTCAACCTTAACTCCTTCTCAACGTAATCCGATCCTTCGCCCACTTGATGCCTCCTTGGGATCACATCATTGAACAAACCAATATTCCACAAAATATTGGAAGAGGACGAGGTCAAAATAAAGCTGGTAACCATCAGATGACCATCATGAGAGAAGATATCGAAAAGTTGACAAATGTAGTTAACAGAATGGATTGAAACCAAACTCGCATTCATCTACTACTGAGGTGGAGTCCCCACACAAGGAACGGACCAGACAACCTTCCACCAGAGGGCTCTCCACTTTTCAAGAGAAGAATCATCCAAAGGTCAAACTGAAGAAATCAAGAGTTCTCCAGCAATAATGGACCCGATTACTAGGAAAACCAGTAGTGTGTTTGATAGGTTGGGATCTCAACGCTCCCTAATGCCTCAGAGCGAATATGTTGAGTCTAGTACAAAACACCCTTTGAAACAGGCTGAACCAGAAATGAACACGTTGAAAAAATACATTGTTGATCGAGAAGCCAAAATAAAAGGAGGTACAGATGAATATCTCACTAAATGCCATTCTCCTTTCACTGAAGACATTCTCGTTGAACATTTACTTGAAAAATTGAAAATGCCACAACTAACTGGATATGAGGGAGAATGAGATCTCCTTCGTCATTTAGACGAGTACACTTCGTGGATAGAGCTGCAAGTAATAGACAACGCTATTATGTGTCGTGCTTTTCCATTAACGTTGGGAGATAAAGCTCAAATGTGGTTTAGAAGGCTACATCAAAGGTCTATAAGAAACTGGAACGACCTTCCCACGACGTTCTTAGGTTCATGGGTTCTAAAGCAAGAACTAGGCCCAAAGAATGTTTGGTAAGCATTAAGCTGAGGCTAGCTCTTGCAACGTTGATTTACCTATCCTCATATCTGCATGTCGAGAAACCAGCAAAATGATTGAGCAAGGGAGGCTAGACTAAAGAGACCCATCGTAACCGACCTCTCTAAGATCGGTATTACTGAGAAACAACGCAGAAATATAACAGACGACCATCTTTCGTTCGACGATAAGAAGGTAGACCCACATCGTTATCCTGGAATCCTAGTGGTTTCAATACCCATAGCAGGAGCCATCATTCCCAAAGTTTTAGTAGATACAAGTAGTTCTCTCAACATACTCTATACTAACATACTGTAATGGATGGGTATTCCACTGCATTTTCTACAGCCATACTCAAACGTAGTTTTAGGACTTAATGGTTACCCAAGCAAAATGGTTGATTAAGCTATCTATTGAAATTGGTGAAGTTCCATGCCAATTAAGTTGAAAGCTGAGTTCATGGTACTCGGTCCCAATTCACCTTATGATGCCATTAGGGCAATTGTATCCATGTACCACTACACGCTAAAATTTCCTACGTCCCATGTGTAGGTCAAGTTAAAGGAACACATGGATATCATTGAGAAATACCAGATGAAGATTTGCCCAGCAAGGAAAGATGCAAATATCTCCCTAAGAGTTTATATGGCATATCTGATGGGATTCGACCTTGGCTCATTAGACCCACATCTAAGGGTCAAAGGGAAAAAAGCTGTGGAAGAACCAGACAGAGTGGTGGTCGGACCAAATGATCTACCGAAGGAGCTCAGAATTCGGCCATCCATCCGAGGTCAGATAACAGAGTTTCTCCAGCAGAATCTTGATGTTTTTGCTTGGAATCATGTACATATGGAAGGAATTGACTCTAGCATCACTTGCCATAGGCTGGGTATCGATCTTTCGGTGTGACCTAAGCGGCAGCGACGTCGGCTCTTAAATTCGAAAAGGTACGATGCCCTAAATTACGAGGTGCAAAAGTTGTTTCGCAATAAGTTCATTGTTGAAGCAAAATATCCTAAATGGGTTGTTAACCCAATTTTTGTGAAGAAAAGTAATGAAGGATGGAGGATGTGCATAGATTTCATTGACCTCAACAAAGTTTGTCCTAAAGATAGTTTTCATTTACCAATGACAGATCAGATGGTCAATGCAACGATAGGAAATGAATTGCTTAACTTCATAGACGCATACTCAGGGTATAAAAAAATCCCTATGTATAAGCTGGACCAGGAACATACCACTTTCATTACTGACCGATGTCTTTATTGTTACAAAGTGATGCCTTTTAGCCTAAAAAATGCTGGAGTCACTTATCAACGTTTGGTCAATTCTATGTTCGTCAAACAAATTGGTAGAACCATGGAAGTATATGTTTATGACATGCTAGTCAAGATTACATATGCCAGAGATCATCGACAACATCTTGTTGAGATGTTTGGAATCTTGAGAAAGTATATGATGAAGCTAAATCCGCACAAATGTGCCTTCGGTGTGAGCTCTGGATAGTTCTTAGATTATCTTGTAAATTATCGAAGAATTGAGGCCAATCTAGAAAAAATACGAGCCATCATTGAAATGAGAGCCCGAACAAAGCCTAAGGAGGTTCAAAGCTTGCTTGGACGAATAGCTTCCCTTAGCCACTTTATGTCAAAATCAACTAATCGGTGTACACCATTCTTCGATATCCTGCGAGGAGGGAAGAAGTTTGAATAGACTGTTGAATGCCAACTCGCCTTCAAGGATGATATGACCCAGGGCAGGCAATCATTTGGTCGAGCTATGGAGTCCAAATTGAAGAAGTCAGCACGCTAAAAACCGACTTTCATGTTGGGGGCGGAAGCCAAGAAGAGTTGGAACGCGTTGAAAATGAGCAAAGAAAACATGGAAAATTAAAGTTATGAGGTCCCATAGCACAAAATGTCATGCGACTGCAACACTACCTGTAGAGATTTCCAAGGCAGAACTCGGGCTTTCTATGCGGCCCCATACAACAAAATCGGTGCGAGATTTTCAATTTTTAGCAATTTCCTATTACCTTAGAATTCTAAATTTTTAGCATCTTTTACAATATTAGAACTATATTTTCATGCATTTAGGGTTTTTAGAGGTTTCATATAAATACCTCTTATTTTCATTGTATGAAGGCAGTTCAGACATTAATATTGAGAGTTTATACATTTTTGTGAGATTTATTCCTCCAATTTTTTGGTGGTTTAAAGATCTAATCTTAAACTTATCAAAAGGAGATCACAATCCTTTTGTAGCATTTCCACTTCACGGTTCTTGTTCCGGGTAATCAACGGGTCGAATTTCGTACGTGTAATCACGGTTCTTAGTACGGGTCGAACAACGGGTCGGGCTGATCTTTGCGCGACATGATTTCTAGCTTTCTTGGGTTTGTTCTATCTTATTCATGGGTTCCCAAAATTGATTCTTGATTAGATTCACATCAGTTGGTATCAGGACTTGGCTCTAGAAATCAGATCATCTATCATTTTAATTTTTGTTTGAATAAAAAAAATCAGTTTTATTGTTCTTGATTTTGAGTCATTATTTTCGTGTAATTGTGTCGTTTAATTGTCTCTAGATTAATCATTTAGTTGTTTATTGAGTTTTGTTCAAAAAAAGAGAGAGTCAAAAAGAAAAAGAGACAAAAAAAAGTAAAAAGAAAAAGAGACAAAAAAGTCTCTACATCTCGTGAACATTTAGAGGCAAAACAGAACAGAAAAAAATAAAAATTTTGAGTCTTTGTTTTATTTTCTTAAAAATTGAGTCCATTACCTCAATCTGTGCAAATTTTGTTGATTATCCAAAAACTTGTGCTTGTGGTGGTGTTCACTGAGGGAATTGTGTTCCGTTTGATTGAAATCGATTATTTCTCGAGCCATTGAGAAATGAGGGTGAGGGGTAAAATGGAAGAGTTGTGAACTCAATATCGGGTAAAAGCCAAATTCGAGTGATACACGAGTGTAAACACATCAGGTAAAATATTTTACTTTTGTTATTCATTTTCATTTAATTTTTGTTACTTAATTATTTGCAACAAAAAAAAAAAGAGATGGGAGACATGAGTAAAAGTGAGGAAGAAGCGGTGTCGAAGGGGTTTTATGCAAAATTTATGGATAATATGCAGGCAATATATCATAGGTTTGATGAGTTGGGTTTGGCGGTTGATCGTATTTTGGTAATGTAGCTAGGCATGAAACCTTGATTGGGAGTCAGCAGCAATGGACACCTTAAAGGGTTCCTCGTGGGGGTAGAGGGGATACGCGATGACGGAATCTTATGGTTGAGTTTGATGAAGAAGATGAGACAGTGAGTGTAGGGAGTGATGATTATTATTTAGAAGCTGATATGGGATGACTGAGGAATAGAGGAAGTATGTTTGATCGAGGGGTTGATAGAAATTTTGGGAGTATCAAACTGAACAGCCCAGCTTTTCAAGGTTGGAATGACCATAAGGCTTACTTAGAATGGGAAAAGAAAGTGGAATTGGTATTTGATTACCATAATTACTTGGAGGAGAAAAAGTTGAAGTTAGCTGTAGTGGAGTTCACTGATTATGCTATTATTTGATGGGATCAGTTGGTGACTAGCCGTAGGAGGATTTTGGATAAGCCGATTGAGACATAGGGAGAGTTGAAGGCTTGTATGAGAAAATGGTTTGTATCGGGACATTATTACCGAGACCTTCATAAAAAAATTATAAACTCTTTCTTAGGGGTCTAGGAGTGTGGTAGATTATTATTATTATAAAGAGATGGAGGTGACGATGATTAGAGCGAACGTGGAAGAGGATCGGGAGGCCACCTGGCTCGATTTCTGAATGGGTTGAATAGGGACATTTCCAACATAGTAGAGTTGCAGCACTATGTGGAATTGGAGAACTTGGTGCATGTGGATATGAAGGTGGAGAGGTAATTCAGGCGAAAGGGAGTAGCGAGGTTTACTACAGAACCTAAATGGAGAGGTGGTGATAGGAATGATTGGGTGGAGACCATGGGAAAGGTTGAGATATCCAAGGTTAAGGAGGAGTTGAATAAAAATAAACCAAACTAGGTCGATGGATATTAAATGCTTCAAGTGTTTGGGTTCAGGGCATATCACTACACAATGTCCAAACCGATGGGTGATGATTCTTCGGGAGAATGGAGAGATTGCATCGGATGATGGAAGTGGGAGTGACATTATGCCTGAGTTGGAGGATGTTAAAGGTAAAACTTGTGTGGAGTACCCGATTTGGGAGTCATTAGTAGTGATGCGTGCTCTTACTACATAAATGAAGATGGATAATGAGGAGCAGCAACAGGAGAATATGTTTCACACCAAGTGTCACATTAAGGATAAGGTTTGCAGTTTGATTATGGACGGAGGGAGTTGTACAAATGTGGCTAGCACAATCCTTGTAGAGGAGTTGGGGTTACCTCTTATGATGTATCCACAACCATACAAATTGGAGTGGTTGAATAAGTGTGGAGAGGTACGGGTTACCAAGAGGGAATTGGTGAACTTCAGCATTGGGCGGTATAGTGATGAGGTGTTATGTGATGTGATGTGATTTCAATGCATGCGGGACATCTCTTATTGGGTAGGCTATGACAGTACGATAGGAGAGTGGAGCATAATGGATTCACAAATCAGTACAACTTTGTGAAGGGTGGAAAAACCATCACGCTTGTACCTTGACACCGCAGTACATCCGTGAGGACCAATTAAAATTGAAAAGTGAGCGAGAAAACAAAAATAAAGAGCGGAAAATGAAAGCATGAGAAAAGAAAGTAAGGTGGCTGAGAGTGAGAAAAAAAGTAGAGCCACAAGGGAGAAGAGAGAGAAAATTCCAAGGTGAGCTTATATGCAAGAAAAGTTTAGTATGAGAGGACTTTAGTGAGAACTAACAATCCCTTTCCTAATTTGGATATTTCTCTTTTGCACGAATTCAAGAATTTATTCCATGTAGGGATAATTCGCGGGGTGCCATACATTGACCATCCACTTGATGCAAAACACATGGAGAAATTGGTGGGTAACAAGGGAGAAGAATATAACCACGCCATGGTGATCATGCATGACACATATCAGCATTGCCAACTGGGTCCTTCAGGACGTGTATTGTTTGATCCGAGCGATGTTGCATGGGTGATCATGCGTACGAAGCGGATACGAATTCAAAGGAGGTCCAAGCTACATCCTAGAGGAGATGGACCTTTCCATATCATTGCATGAGCGAGATCAATGGATACGGCTTGGTTCTTTGGGGTAAGTTTGCATTCGTTTACATTTTTTAAGTTTCTAATGTTGCTTCGTTTGATGCAGGCTCGGATTCGATAACGAATCCTTTCGAAGAGAGAGGGAATGATATGACCCGTGGTAGGCAATCATTTGGTCGAGCTATAGAGTCCAAATTGAAGAAGTCAACACGCCAAAGACCAACTTTCATGTTGGGGGCGGAAGCCGGAAAGAGTTGGACGCATTGAAACGAGCAAAGAAAACATGAAAAATTAAAACTATGCAGTCGAAAAGCACAAAATGCCATACGACCACAACACTACCTGCAAAGATTTCCAAGGCAGAACTCAGGTCTTTTATGCGACCGCATGAACAAAATCGATGCGAGATTTTCAATTTTTGGCAATTTCCTATTTACCTTAGAATTCTAAATCTTTAGCATCATTTACAATATTAGAACTATATTTTCGTGCATTTAGGGTTTTTAGAGGTTTCATATAAATACCTCTTTATTTTCATTGTATGAAGGCAGTTCAAACATTAATATTGAGAGTTTATACATTTTTGTAAGATTTATTCCTCCAATTTCTTGGTGTTTTAAAGATCTAATCTCGAACTTATCAAAAGGAGATCGNAGGTTTCATATAAATACCTCTTTATTTTCATTGTATGAAGGCAGTTCAAACATTAATATTGAGAGTTTATACATTTTTGTAAGATTTATTCCTCCAATTTCTTGGTGTTTTAAAGATCTAATCTCGAACTTATCAAAAGGAGATCGCAGTCCTTTTGTGGCGTTCCCACTTCACGGTTCTCTTTCTAGTAATCAACGGGTCAGATTTCCTACGTATAATCACGGTTCTTGGTACAAGTCAAACAATGGGTCGGGCTATCTTTGCGCAACGTGATTTCTAACTTTCTTGGGTTTGTTCCATCTTGTTTGTGGGTTCCCAAGATTGATTCTTGGTTGGGTTCACATCAGAGGAGCTAAAACAACAATTGGCATAAATGCTGGTGTTGTCGAAACCAAGAGCCGATGAAGTGCTAAACTTATATCTTGCCGTGTCTTAACATGATATCAGTGTTGTCTTAGCTCGGGAAGAAAAATGAATACAAAATCATGTTTACTATGTTAGTAAAGCCTTACATGAAGCCGAGCTCTGTTATTCTCCTTTAGACAAATGGCCTATGTTGTCGTTATGGCTGTAAGGAAGTTGAGACCGTACATTTTGGAGCAACTTATTGAGATTTTAACTGACATCCATTAAGACAAACCTTGCAGAAGCTTGATACTTCATGATGAATGATCAAATGGGCAGTGGAGCTTGGACAATTCGACATTAGATACAAATATTGCACCTTTATAAAAAGGTCAAGCACTTGCTGATTTTGTTGCGGAGTTCAGTTCGGAACCATTCGAATTACTCCCTCATGACACTCAATGGGAACTTTTTGTAGATGGATCCTCAACCGGAATTCGGTTAGGAGTATGTCCAAATCTTTAGTTATTCTGTGAAGCCTTACCGTTTGACTTCAAGGCTTCCAACAATGAGGCTGAATACAAAGCGCTAATAGCTAGAATGAAGATGGCAAAAGAGATGAAAATTTCACATTTGATATTCCACAATGACTCACAATTGGTGGTCAATCAGATCAATAAGGCCTACCAAACTAAGAAAGAAATAATGAATAGCTATCTTCTAATTGTTAAGCAGGAATTTGAGAATTTTTGAAACTGTTTAGGTCAAACAAATTCCCCGAACTCAGAATGATCATGCTGACAATTTAACTCGGCTAGCCACAACTGAATGTATAGAAGAGTTTGATAGCATTCCAGTAGGAAGGATTACCTTCCTGTCGTCGAAAGACTAGAAGCTATATCCATGATGACTGATCACAAGTCTATATGGATGGATGAAATTGTTTCGTCTAAGAATGAGCGTACGTCCTAAAGATCCAATTGAAACAAGAGACTCTAGATGAGATCAGCAAGATACACATTAATTGACAATGTGCTCTAAAAATGGGGATATTCTGTACCTTTGTTAAAATGTCTGAATGAAGAAGAAACACTTTATGCTTTACATGAATGAGTATGTGGAAATTATTTTGGAGGACAATCGTTGGCTCATAACATCACACGTCAAGGATATTTCTGGCCCACTATGAAACGGGATGCATTAGAATTTGTGAGAAGATGTGATAAATGTCAACGATTCGCTTCTAACATCAAGCTTCCGTCAGAATAGCCGAACTTTGTAGTGGCTCCTTGGCCATTTTCCAAATGGGAGGTTGATTTAATTGGCCCCATGCCCCCCAGAAAGGGCGGAACGAAGTTCGTGATTTTTTTAGTTGATTACTTTACTTAGTGGGCAGAGGTTGAACCACTTGCTAAGATCACCGAATAAAAGACCACTGATTTCATATGGAAGTCCATAGTGTGTAGGTTTGGAATACTTCATTCCATCGTAACAGACAGTGGAAAGCAATTCGACAATAACCATTTGTAAACTTTTGCAAAGGACTTGGCATACGGAAGCATTTCTCCATGCCAAACCATCCTCAAGCTAATGGTCAAGTTGAAGCAATTAATAAGATCATCAAACATATACTAAAGGCAAAACTCGATGCTCTTAAGGGGGGATGGGCTGAGGAACTCCCTAGCGTACTATGGTCTTATCGTACTACGCCTATGAATAGCACTGGAGAAATCCCTTTCTCCCTGACTTTTGTGGTGAAAGCTGTGATCCCATTGGATGTAGGGATTCCTTCTATTCAAACAACAATGTACAAAGATGATAGGAATGAGGAAAGCTTTGCGTGAAAAATTGGACCTAATAGAGGAAATGAGGAATGAAGTTGAAATCAGGAATGCTGTATACAAACAACGCAATGCAAAATACTACAATCAAAAGGTCAGGAAATGGGTATTTGAGGTTAGTACCCTGGTGCTAAGGAAATGTTTCATTGCCACTAGAGAATCTAGCTCTAGATCTTTAGGACCTAATTGAGAAGGTCCCTACAAAGTAACTAGAGTACTACTCCAGAGAGCCTACGAGTTTGAATATATGGATAGCAAACCTCTGCTGCACCCTTGGAATGCAAAACACCTCAGGAAGTATTATCAGTGGGAAGTGAATGTACTTTGTACTATAAATCTATAATAAACGCCTGTGTTTTATCCGAAAAAATAGCAGAAATACTGTTTCTTAGCAAGCTGAGCTAAGGTTGCTTGTGCCGCAACACTTAGACAAATTTCCTCTAAAGGAAATTATAAAAGTTTTGCTCGTTAGCAAGCTGAGCTAGGGTTATATGTGCTATAGTACTTAGACAAATTTCTGGTGTGTGCTGTCGCAGGCACCCAAAATTAATACCTTAACCTTTAAAACTAACGTAGTAGTGGAAGTAAGGGTCGATCCCACGAAGAGTGTGTAATTAAATATTTTATGCTTTGTAAAATGATTGGGGAGTTTTGTATGCAAACAATTGTAAATAAAGAAATTAATAACAATGAAAATTAAATTAATGAAAATAATCAAAAGACTAACATTGGTCCAAGTTCACATTCACCGTCGGAAATCCACAATTAATCATAAATGCA
>CAIGRN010096950.1:0-18855 GCA_903798345.1 Fraxinus anomala
TTTGTTAACAATGAATATTTAATTAAAAAATTTTAAATTAAAAAATTAAAAGGAAAAAAAGAATATGCTAATTCGTTAAAAAATATTTTATTTTAGTAATTATCAATTTCAAATTCTTTATTTAATTATATAGATAAAGAATATATATATTAAAATTAAATAAAGAATATAAATATTATTTAATTAAATTTGAAAAAATTAAAGATTTGTTTACAATGAATATTTAATTAAAAAATTAAAAGGAAAATAAGAATTTGCTAATTCGTTAAAAAATAATATTTCATTTTAGTAATTATCAATTTCAAATTCTTTATTTAATTATATATGTTGACCCCAAAAATTGTATCAATAATGTGGCCAACAGATTACAAAACTTCTCACGTCCACGTAAGCTAAATCTCAATACACTTGGAAAAGTCGTTAGTTAAACGATCAATCCAGTTAGAGGAATAATCTAGGGTGTGCAAGAGTTTAGAATGTGAGCCTCCAATCGATGAAAGGGGGGTCGGCTTGGAAGTAGAATACTAAAAGTATATGTAGCAAGAGTATCGGCTTAAAAGTCCAAACTTGCATTAACCTCGAATTGCACTGAGTGTGAGCTTTTATACTTGAGTAAGATAAACAAGGCCCGTCAGATGTAGGACACGTGGCCTCATCAGATCGATTGGCCTTTCTTATTGCATACATCAATCAATCAATCAAATCATTAAATGTCGGACCTCTTTCATATTTATAAGTTCTAGTTGTTGCAAGTATGATTTGACCACGTAGGTATGCAGGAGTGGCATTGGTAGTGAGTTGTCTTGTCAATCATTTTACAACAAGATCTATTAGGGATCTAGCCACATTGCCTCGTCAGGACCGACTCCTAAACGGGGCGTTTTCCCAGATGGGGTCGGTCTGGTTTCATGTCATGGGAAAGGGGTCGCCTCAATGTATATAACAAGGTCGTCCATGTTGTCACGTAAGGTGTAGGCCTCTCACCGTTTGCCACGCAGTTCAATTAGGTATGATTATTTATACGAGTAACAGCAGTCCCCAAAGTCCAGCTATGATTATTTATATGATGTATGGACTTTCTAGTCTAAGAAAGAAAAATATCTCGGTGACTGAAGCTGGCGACGGGGTCGAGGGATATATGGTGAGGCTCTGGAGGTAAAAGGCGAGCCTATTTGATAGATGAATCCTATGATAAGAGTGAAAAGGTGTTAGATGAGGCCATCAGAGAATCTACCGAGCCCCTTTAAGAGTTGAAGCATGTGATACGGCTGAAAAGGTGTTAGGCGAGGCCACTGGAGATTTTCCACCGAGCCCCTTTAAGAGTTGAAGCCTATGATGAGGCTGAAAAGGTGTTGGGGGAGGCCATTAGAGAATCTACCGAGCCCTTTTAAGAGTTGAAGCCTTTGATAAGGCTAAAAGGGTGTTAGGAGAGGCAATTAGAGAATCTATCGAGCCCACTTTAAGAGTTGAAGCCTGTGATAAGGCTAAAAAGGTGTTAGGCGAGGCCAATGGAGAATTTATAGAGCCCATTTAAGAGTTGAAGTATGTGATAAAGCTGAAAAAGCGTTAGGCGAGACCATTGGAGCTTGCCGGTGGCGCACTATAATGATTTGAGGGGTGCGTTGATTCCCAATGAAGATATCTGGGTGGCATGGCAATTTTCTAGGCTCGAGTTACGTGCGCATTTAATGCACAATGATGGTGATACCTTACATCTTGTAGGATCCACGCAAGTTCCTGGCACATTCTTAGCACGAATTCATCTAGGCCTTTGCTTTGAACTTTTAACAAGCGTCTTTTGGTATATTGTGACAGGTGGGATCACAAGTGGAAGGCCCAGATTAAAGTGGAAGGAGATCCAACGGTGGGGGTTCATTTACTACGTATATAAAAGGCTGAAAACCTACATTTTCCCCTTTTCTTCATTTTGTGAAAGTTTCAAACCCTTGAGTGCTGAAAATATTACCACTTTCCTTAGCATTTTTTCTGCTGTGTTCGGCGATCAACTCTATTCTCTCTCGTTTATTCTGCATTCCGGATCTTGTGTTTTAGATTTCGTGTAAGTATTTATCATTATCAAGGCATTTTCTTCATTTTTTGAGTTAGATGGCTTCTTCCTCGAAAAAGAACGCGTCTGAGGGGTCTTCTGGGGGTGAACATGGCGTTAATTTGCGCCGAGGCGGGTATTCCTCCAGTGATTCCTACCGAAGGGATCATAGAGGTGATAGGGGGTCTCATAGTGCATGGATGATGCCGGAGGGCCCCATAGATTATAGCATTAGATGGGGGGCTTCATTGTGGGCAATTAATATAAAATAGGATGAGTTAGAGACCTTTCGGGAGAGGTATAGGATCCCCAATAATGTAGATATGTTCGTACCGACCCCAGAGGAGAGGGCCTGCTTTCCTAGAGAGGAGTATGTGGCAATGAGCGAAGCCAGTTTAGCTGGGGGAATGAGGCTACCCCTGCACTCCTTCCTTAGATTTATCCTTAGGCAATACAACTTGACCCCTACCCCATTAGTACCCAATGCATGGAGCCAACTAGCATGAGCCTTCCTTCTTTGGAAGGAGGCCACCCTTGGCAAGGATGTGCCTCTCCGTTTTTCCAGACCTTTTTCCAACATCAAGGCTCGAGTGGAGGGAGAGACTGCAAGGGGTGGTATTGGATAAACCCCTGGGGTTTGATTTTCCCTTCATTTTGGTGACTCCGACCTCTATGAAAAATTGGAAGTCATCTTGGTTTTGGGTTAGGGGTCGTTGGTAGACGATGGATGGAGATGCGGCCCCAGAGATAACCGTGCCGACCTAGTATCATGAGTATAGTGAGTTTAGCCCTAGTCACAGCAATGTTTACTTTGTGCCGTTGCTTTTGATTCTTCGTTTCTGATGTGTGCTTTATGCAGCTGCAGTTAATAGGTTCAAACTTGAACCTTCAGATTGGGCTATTATAAGGGCCATTTACGAAATGCCTGCAGAGAAGAGGCATTTCAAAAATACAATTGCCAAATGAAACCTCTTCATTACGCATCAGCTGATGACTACCAAGGGTAAAGAGTTTCTTACTTGTTCATCTTTAGCGGTTCTGCTTTGCTGACATTTATCTGACACTGTCCTTTTATGGTTTGCATGTCAGCACTATAAAAATGAGTATGTCAAACCTGACATGTTTTTTTTCTGAGAAGCCTTAGAGAGGAGAAGAAGAAACAGCCCATGAGCTCCTCTTCTGCTACTTACAAGCATTAAAGGGATGAATTGACCCGCCGTCTATGGCGAACCCACCACCTTCCCTAGAGAAGAAGGGAAAAAAATAGGAGAAATGGGGCAAAGAGGACGTCGAGCCTTAAGTAGAGGAACCTCTGAACAAAAATTGGTCTTGAAGAAGAATAATAGGCCTACCTCTTCCCCCAAATACAAGTCGACCATTGGGGAGTCATTTCAGCGTCCAATCGTTGCTGAGCCCATTTCTTCAGTGAAAATTATTGATGTCGAGGAGGATACTGAAGATGAGGTGAGCCTTGTAAAGAGGAAAAGAGGTATAGACGCTATGAGTGCCCCCTCTAAAGGAAAATCATAAACTTTTTGGGTGGGAGGACTGATGAGATAGTCTCCCTAGTGATGGAAATGCTCCTTGCTGAGGTCCAAGGGTTACAAGGATCCATCATAAATACTGTACTGATAAGTATTCCTCGTATGCAGACACCTATAGCGCGGTGGATATGGTAGAGGCCGTACTCGCCCTGTAGGCCCGTTCTCAAAGTTTCTTCCTGAATGTGCAAATGGAGATGAGGCAGCTACAGGGCCTCAATAAGGAACTCTTTCAGAGGGCTACAGACATCGATGCTGCAATGGATAAGGCTAAGGCTGAGGCGAAGTCAACCAATGAGGCCATCGAGGCCTCCAAGATAAGGCAAGTTGAGGCTGAGTCGATGGTGGAGGCATTTTCTAAGGAAAATGATGAGCTGAAGAAAGAGGCCAACCTCTACAAGGTCGAAGTCAATTCTCTGATAAAGCGGGTGGATAATTCTGACAATTTGCAGAAAATAGCTTTGTTAGCCTTGGAGGTGGCCAACAACGAGAAGGGGAAATTAAAGGCCAAAATCGAAGGGCTGGCTGTTGAGGCCGCTGATTTGAGCCAGCAGTTAAGTGGGGCAGGGGTGACAGCAGTGAATGAATATGTTGCTCATTTTCATGAAACAGTAGAGTACAATGGGCTCGACATATATTGGCGATGAGTAGCTTACAATGAAGTGTTCGTAAGGCTTGCCGAGATGTATCCTCAATTGGACTTGGCTGTCATAAAGGGAGAATTCCTTTTTCCTAAGCCTTCCACCCCTGCTAACAAGGTCGAGGATTCAGTAGAGGAAGTAGATGCTTCAGAAAAACCTTAGCAGGATGATGGTACCGCTTCTTAGGATAGGCATCTATTTTTGTAATGGTTCATCCCCCTTTGTACTGAATTTGATTTGATTTGAATGGATGAACTCGCCAGGTTTAACAAAAAGCATTACCAAGTGTTTGATAGTTTATGGGCTCGTCGTATTCATATTTTTATAAACATCCAGAATGCATGAACTTTCCATTATTAATTAGTAAGTTCACAGTTAATGAGAATGTATAAGCTTGTCATTTTTAATTAGCAAGTCAACAACTAATGGGCTCGCCACAATTGTACTTGGTAAATAATGAGAATGTATGAGCTTGTTATTCATAAGTTTATTTATGGGCTCACCATAATTGCAATTTACTAAACAACCATAATTTCACTTTACTAAACAACTATTTTCCTTTGATAGGAGGCCAATTTTATTTGTGAAGTATCTCTCATTTCTTCATGGAAGTCGATCTCACATCGCCTTATATCATCATTGGATACTTTGTTGAATTGCAAGCGGTGAGGCGAATGAAGGCCCACCTCGACTGGGCTAATGACTTCGGCCCCATATGCTAAGGAGAATGGGGTCTCTCCTGTTGCAGTTCGACTGGTGGTGCGTATTGCCCACGATACAAGGGGAGCTCATCTATCCAC
Organism: Fraxinus anomala; assembly: GCA_903798345.1. Classification (NCBI taxonomy): domain Eukaryota; kingdom Viridiplantae; phylum Streptophyta; class Magnoliopsida; order Lamiales; family Oleaceae; genus Fraxinus; species Fraxinus anomala. The sequence goes on from CAIGRN010096950.1 coordinate 5,030, forward strand.
GTCCCTTCGATGCATCAAGTCTCTTTTTCAAGAGATGCTTTATAGTTTTGTTGACTACCTCAACCTGGCCATTTGCCTGGGGATGGTGAGGGGAGGAAAAGTGCTTTTCGAAACCCAAGTCGTCACATAGGTCTCTGAGTTTCTTGTTGTCGAATTGCCTCCCGTTGTTTGTAATTATTGAGTGGGGAACTCCGAATCGGCATATGATGTTCTTCCATATGAACTTGGAAGTGTTTGCTTCAATTATTTTAGCTATCAATTCTGCCTCAACCCGCTTAGTGAAGTAATCAATGGCGACAATAGCATAACTTGCACTCCATTTCCCTTTTTGCATAGGTCCTATTAGGTCTACCCCCCCATTTGGCGAATGGCCAGGGACTGGATACTACGATCAACTCTTGGGCGGCTGTCTTTGAATGGAGAAGAAGCATTGACACTTGTGGCACCTTTTCACGAATTATATAGCATCTTTTTTCAAGGTTGGCCAGTAATACCCTTGCCTTAGCACTTTATGGGCCAATGCTAGGCCCCCTGTGTAGCTTCCACAGATTCTTTCGTGGATTTCTCGTAGGACGTAGTCAGCCTCATCTCCAGTGCACCGTAGGATAGGGGATGAAAAGCCTCTTTTGTAAAGTACCTCGTCTTGGAGTAAATAGTGGGTGGCCTTACGTCTAAGCTTGTGGGACTCTTCCTTGTTTTCCAGCAAGATGTGATCCTTAAGGTAAGCTATAATAGGTTGCATCCATTGTGGGGTTCCTTCAACCCACATCACCTCTTCTACTTTGGCTGTGGAAGGTCTAGGGAGGTATTCAACCGGTACAGTTTTGAGCAATTCTGAGTTTTTGCTACTGGCCAATTTCGATAAGGCGTCTGCATGCAGGTTCTCCATTCTTGTGATTTGGATCAACTTAAACTTTTCAAAGTATGGGATTAGGTCCATAACCTTCTTTAGGTACGTTGCCATACCTTTATCCTTGGCTACAAAACTACTGCTGACCTGGCTCACAACTAGTTGGAAGTCACTTTGAACTGCCAAGTTTTTGACCTGTATTTCTTCGGCCAATCTGAGGCCCGCTAGAAGTACCTTATACTCAGCCGTGTTGTTGGAGATTTTAAAGCCAAAACCTCACTACACAATTAATCATGTGACCCTCTGAGCTTTCTAGCTGTACACCAGCCCTTGATCCTGTTTCTCCGGCAACTTCGTCAACAAACAATTTCCAGACTTGGGGGTTTATCGGTTCCATCTTTACATTGATATTTGTTGTTTCTGTAATTTCAGCTATGAAATCTGCCACTGCCTACCTCTTCATAAAGGTTCTTGGTTGATATGAAATGTCAAATTCGCTTAATTCCATAGCCCATTTCATCAGCCTCCCTGAAGCGACTGGCTTTGGAGCATTTGTTTGAGGAGGAGGCTCATTAGTACACGTATACTATGGACATGAAAATAGGGCCTCAGCTTCCTCAAAGCGCTCATGAGGGACAAAGCTAGCATTTTCATATCAATATAACGCATTTCAGCTGGCAAGAAGGCCTTGCTTACGTAGTAGACATGAAATTGAGTCCTGCCCTCCTCCCTTACTAGCACCGAGCTCACCGCATCGACACTTAAGGCCAAATATAATAGCAATGCTTCTCTATCCTTGGGCTTCGAGAGAAGAGGGGATTGGCCCAAGTGTTTCTTCAGCCCCTGGAACGCTTCTTCATATTCTTCACTCCACTAGAACCTTTTCCCCCTTTTAGGATTTTAAGAAAGGAATGCATCTATCTGTAGCTTTGGAGATTAAGCGGTTTAATGCTGCGAGGCATCCTGTCAAACATTGCACTTCTTTGGGCTTGTTGGAGGATTTCATGTCTAGCAAGGCCTTAATTTTCTCAGGGTTCGCTTCAATGCCTTGCTAGTTAACCATATAACCCAAGAACTTTCCATAATCGAATTAAAAAATTCATTTCAATGGATTTAGCTTCATGAGGATCTTATTGTACCCTGAATATTCGTCCATAAAACTCAAGAGTTCAGGGCCTACAGTAGAATCCACTAGCTTGTCGATTCTTAGAAACAGAAAACTATCTTTTGGGCAAGCTTGGTTGAGGTTAGAGAAGTCTATGTAGACTCTCCATTTGTCATTGGCTTTCTTCACCAAGACGGGGTTGGATATCCATTTTAGGTATACTGCCTCTTTGACGAACCTATTGGATATGAGCTTTTGCACCTCTTTTTTTAAGGCTAAGTAATTCTATGGGCTCAAGGCTCACTTTTTTTGCCTATAGGAGTGAACTTTGGGTCCACATTAAGTCGGTGGCAACTGACCCTTGGATCAATATTCACCATGTCCTCATGTCTTCATGCAAATATATCCAAGTTGTTAAATAGGAAGTCCTTGAGCCTTGTTTTTTCTTCTGATTTGAGCTCTTTTCCTATCTGTAACACCCTTGTGGGGTCATGTAGATTTATAGGGAAATGTTCAAGCTCTTCTACCGGGGTTGCTTGTGAGTTTGATTATGTGACCCTGGGGTCTAAGTTCACCTCAATGATCCCTTCTTCAGAGGGCATCTATCATGTTAACGTCTTTCCCTTGTTCAGATGTAGTACCTTCTTCAGGTGCGTCAACCATTTCAGCATCCATCAGAACCATGTTTACACTGTGGGGCTCGAATTTCCTTAAAGAGCTAAGATATTATTTCCTTGATCCCATTTGATCTTTTCGCACCGTGGTGACTCCTTCCTTGGTAGGAAATTTCATGCATAAATGATGTATGGATGTTACAGTTTCGAGTTATTTCAGGGCGGCTCGCCCTAATACTCCATGATAGGCAGATCGGTGATTTACAATAAGGAACTCCATGAAGTGATGAGCTTTAAATGGGGGCTATCCAATTTCCACCACCAATGTGATTCTTTCTCTAGGGATGATGTTGTCTCCAGTAAAGCCATATAAGAGAGCGGTCATGGGAACGAGTTTGTGGCCACCATCATTTTGTCGAAGTTAGTTCCAAACAAGATATTAACGTCCACCAACATACATCTCAATCCATTCCTGGCTATAACGGCTCGTACCACCATTGCATCACAGTGTGGATAATGAACTCCCACAGTATCCCTCGGGAGAAAGTTATTGGAGGAGTATTCCCAGATCCGCAGCTAGTGCTATTGATCAAGTAGCTTGCCATGGAAGGGTCTCTTGCTTATCTCGCGTAGTTCCTCAGGGCATTCTTGGAGTCTCCCATATGTGCGGACCACCTATGATGGTGTCAGTTTCTCTGATGGTTGCGTTGTCGGTATTTGCTGGAGGCTCTCTCCTGGGCCTTTGTCTCCTTGCCCTATTTCTGACTTCCTCGTGCTCCTACCGAGGTGATTCATTTCTCCGATGCCACCTTGCTTCGTAATGTCTAAGCTCTCTATCTTGCCTAGGCTGGTGTACACTTCTTTGCATTTGACAGGCATTTGTACCCTCATTATGGGGGCCAGTTGGTTCTTCATGATACAGCCTAAATAGGCAATTCTCAGTGTTGTGGCTGTTGGTTCGATGGTAGGAACAATATTACCTATCTCCAGGCTCTATGTTTCTTCTTCTGCCTCTTCCTTTGGATAAGTTCGGTCGCCTTTGAGCTTCAGGTCCAACCTCCTCATACGCCAAAGAGGGTACTATGTTTAGCGTAGCTATGGCCAATGCTTGGCAAGAGGTGAGGGCTATCGTGTGTCTTACCTGGGTCCATTGCTGGTCCACCAAGTGGGACACATGGCCTCTTCACTGTTTTTGAGGTAATGGGAGTCCCAGTGAGGTTTTATTACAGTGATCAATCAACTCCTCATTAACAATTTCACTTCTCATCATCTCCACCAAAGTATCGTAAAAAGTGGAGTTTTTATTTCGCATGTCCATCCAGAATATGGTGTTCATATTGAGGCTCCCCTTAGGGCAGAAAGGGCTTCTCTATCCGTAACATGCTCGCAATAGGTCATGTCATCTGTAAAACGGGCCAGAAATATTTCAAGGTTTCACCTGTTTGCTGTCTCATGTCTTGTAGCCTTTGGATGGAGGCTTCTCCCTCTTTACTAGACAAATATTGGTTCAAAAATGCCTTTTTAAGGTATGGCCAACTTTTGATTCTGTCGGCTGGGATGTGGCTGTACCAAATTTGTGCAGCTCCTGTTAACTCCTGAATTAGGATCTGCTACGCTCCTGTCTCCCTTTACTAAAGTCGTCCAAGGGACAGGAGTGGGATCAAAGAAACTAGCGAACTGATCACTAAATAGATACAAATAGCGTGAGATGAAAGGCTCTGCATTTTAGTGTTGGAGAGGCTCCTCGTAGAAACATATGGGTCTTATAGTTGTTGAGGTACTTTGTCGAATCACCTTTTCCTTCATATTTGGGTATCTTTGGGGATACAAAGTGACTTAGGACCANGTGAGATGAAAGGCTCTGCATTTTAGTGTTGGAGAGGCTCCTCGTAGAAACATATGGGTCTTATAGTTGTTGAGGTACTTTGTCGAATCACCTTTTCCTTCATATTTGGGTATCTTTGGGGATACAAAGTGACTTAGGACCAGGGCGTTTCTTAATTCTTGGGAGAAAGGCAAGCTTTCGTCGTCGTCATCCAACTTAAATGATCTGCATGGGCCATTAAAATCATTTTCCTCTGCCCGATATCGAGGGGATTGTGTCGTTCCTGCTTGATTTCTCATGTTCGCCTAGTCTCTCATCTCTCGTCTATTTCTAGGTAAAGGTGGTATCCCCTGAGGTTTATATCCTTAGTATTGTTGTGGCTCTCTTTGAACGGGGAGTGGCTGATGGGACCTATTTTTAGGCCTAAAGGGTCCAATTCGGTGAAAGGCGATGTTGGACCTTTGAGGTTCGTGCTCTTGAGTGTATTCAAGGGGAAATTTTCCCTTATGTGGCATGTCATCGCCAGGTCAGCTCGTAACCTAGTTGGTGGAGGTATCTACTTCAACATCCCTCTCCGCTGGGTTGTCCTCCATGCCACGCATTTGAGGGTATGCTGCTATGTCATTCTCCTCACCTTCTTGAGGAAGCATTCCATGTCGAGGTGTCTGGGATCCAGCTTGCTGGTGCATCATGAATAGCTGCTACATAGCAGCATTTTGTTGGGCCATGTTTCTCATGTTTGCAGTCATTTCTCCTACTTTCCTAGCTATTCGTGCTATGGTACCACCTCGCTTGTGTTGATGATTGGGGCAACGCATATTTACATTTGTGCAGAGGACCACTTCTTCAGAGGTCTCATGCTGCCTGTTTCCACCACGTGACCCTTGGTGGCTGGAACTCATCATGAGTACTCGATTTTGAGCTAGCAATAAGTGTTCTAGACGTTTCTTCTTCGCAGCGGCTCTTCATTCAAGAACCAAACCTTCATTCAAGGCCTTGTTTCAGATAGCTTTTACCACAAGGATATTCGTGGTTATGGTATTGAAAGTTCCTACAGACGGCGCCAATCTGTTGGCCACATCATTGATACAATTTTTGGGATAAAAAATATATATAAAAAATTTAAACAAAAGGAAATTATTAAAATTAAATAAAGAATATAAATATTATTTAATTAAATTAACCAAAAAAATTAACTATAAAATTAAATTAAATAAAGGAAAAATATTATTTATTATTGAAAAATTAGATTATTAAAAAAGGTTAAAAAAAGGGCTGGGCTGACTGTTAACAGTCGGCCGACTGTTAATCGTCGTTAAGGGTATTTTTGACTTTTTATTTGTAAATGTTATGTTTTAAATTTTTTAAAATTGTATTAATGGGTTAAAGGCCATTGTGAAATATGCTCTGTCAACAAACTATTTCCCACTATTTCCTCCAAACTAAACTCACATAGGATGAGGGACCCACGAAGGAAGGTTGGGAAGTCAGCATGTCAAGCAGAGACGCCTACTGGAAATCGAGTTCATTTCACGTGCTTCAACTCCTCCTCCACCGACGTCGAATAATCCTGTGATTAAGGGTCCTCCACTGTGGGCAGAGCAATGGAGCTCGAGTTCATTTCATCTGCTCTGCAGTTCCCACCTCGTGAAAATTCAGCTTTAGGAGACGCAACTTCTATGTTAATCCTCTGTAGGGTTTGTGAGAGGTGGAAGCAGATGAAATGGATTGTGGGTTGGGTCTAAAAGTTGTTTTAATGGATTGTGGATCGGGTTAATTATTTTAACAGACCACAATTGAATTGGGTCACAGCACATGAATTGTAGGTTGGGTCTAAAAGCTTTATAATCATATTAACAACATTTAATACGTGTTGCAAAAAGTTAGCTTATTGAACAATATGAACAACAGTTAATAAACGTTGCAAAAAAATTAGTATATTTCATATTAACAGTGTTTACTATATGTTGTCGAAGGTTACTCTTTTTGCAGCGTTAAATAAATGTTGCGAAAACATTTAACATTCTGCAACGTTTAATAAACGTTGCAAAAAGAATAACATTTTGCCACAATAAATGAGCGTTGTGAAAAACTAATCTTAAGTATTCGTAATAGTTAGTGAACCTTGCTATAAAATGAACTTTTAACAATGGCATATGCACGTGGCAAAAAATAAATCTTTCTGCAATACTCAATAAATATTGCAAAATGACGACATTAGCAACTTACATTTAAAACATGGTGCCAAATCTCAATTATGTTTACCAATGGCAATATTCACTTATTAGAATGTTGTGATAGACACCTTTAGCAACACTCAAATAACAAATGTTGCATTTTGTGTTGCAAAATGTCATTTTTGTTGTAGTGTTATAAGCTAATTATTTTCATGTTTCTTGGTTTCATTGAATCAATTTTTTCTTTCTTTTCTTTTCAGGAATTTTCTTCAATAACAACTCAACCTGGAGGGAGTGGCTGTACAATAATAAAAAGAGACCGGAAGTCTGAAAAAAGAGCTTTTATGCAGAAAACAAAGTATAAAAACTGTAAATTTTATGCAATTACATTTTTGGAGGCATTTAAACAAACTGACGGTTTTTTCCCCAAATCTTTAGTGGTGGTGTGGTCACTGCAGCGGCACGATTGGTGTACTTTGATTTGATTTATGTGATGGAGGGGAGATGAGGGAAGGAGTGAGGGAGGAGGAGAATAATTTTCTAGACATAAAATGTAATTTGAATAAAATGTCCTTATCATATTTTGTTAAAATTATAAAAAAAAAAAAAAAATCATTTTTGGGTCAACTGACAGTCGTACTAACGATTTTTGTCAATTTGGACTTGATCTTTGAATTTTTTAAATGTTTGGTATCTATGGTGACACAAAGAAAAGTTTGGATTAAGTTTGCTATTAAATAAAAAATTTGTACCTTAACTACAATTCTACCTAAAAAGAAACGTGCCAGTAATAAAAAGATTGTTGCAAACCAATACATGAGTAAGAATGATAATGTCGTGCAAATAGTAAATGTCTGTAGACTTTATTTGAGTATAGTCTATTTGTAAATAAAATTTACTATTTAAACTTTATTTTCAATCATATATTTTATCAATTTTTATTAAAATATATTAAAAATTAATTTTGAGCAAAACTAAATATGAGCAAAACTTAATAACTTATTGAGGCTAGTGAAACCAAACTCACCCCATCACCACCCCCAAGCTGTTGAAAGGAAGAACTATTTACAGCTTGGTAGTTGAGGCCGGGTATAAAATCTTTATGGCCTCGTTTCTTAACAAGTCACGCTATCAAAATTATTAATTTCAAATCAAAGGAGAATGAGTAGGGATGTCAATTTTGGCTCGTTGGTTCAAGCTGTCATGGGTCGGCCCGGAAAAAGCCTAAGCTGACTCAGCACTGAGCCCTATTATGGAAAATTGGGCCGAGCCGAGCCGGCCCGTATAAAAAAATTTGAAATGGAAGGGGGATTTAAAGGCAACTGTGCTACCTTTGTGTTATATAAAAATAAAAATAAAAAAATCGGAGCGGCCCATTGAGACTTGAGCTGTCCGAGCTTTTGGCTCGGACCGAGCCTTAAATTTTTTTTCCGAGCCTTTGTTTGGCTCAGCTCAAACAAAAAAAAGAAGCTCGAACTCATTAAGCTCGAATCGAGCCCGATCTTCAAATTTCGGCTTGTGGTTCGACACGTTGCTATCCCTAAGAATGAGTGACGGATGGAAAATAATAATAATAATAATTGAAAGTACCAAGAATAGTCGAAATTTTTTCAAAGTACAACGTAAAATATAAACTGGCTAATGAGATTTTTAGCTCAAAAAAGTTTTTATTTCACCAATAAGAGGCAAATGGATTGAGGTATTGAGCAAACAGTCCGTATATTCATGAATTATCGAGCTCCCTCGCAGAACTACGTATGGATCATTAATTAGCAACAATTTTTACTTTTGTGCTAGAAGGACCATTAGTTTTTATTGCTTCAAATAGGAAACCGCACTAACAGTTGCAATGAGACTGATAAGACATTACATCATTCAAGTCTTGATTTCTTCAATCACAACCTTAGATTAAGACAACGTGGGATATGTCAATTTGACATAAAATAGTTGACAGATGGAGTGATGTAATTTTAATTGGTAAAATGATTGAATAAAAAAGTTAATTATATTCAAAACAGAATCAATAATAAAGTGTAATGTGATATTATGTTAACTATTATGTTAAAAATTATGTTATTGTTACATGTCCTACTTCGATATATATTCAGAGGCAGAGCAGCCACCGTTTAACAACCATTATTTCAAAATTCTTTATTCTATATATTCATTTTCAATAACACATTCACACAATAAAATATTTTGCACGTAAACTAATTTTTTTTTTCTTTTTTAATCATATATTCTCCAAAAATTTACTATTCAAAACTTTATTTTTACCAAATAATGGCAATCAAATAGGGGCTAGTACTAGTACAGGGCGTGTTAATTTAACACTCGGGTTTTTCTCCCTCTAGAGAAGTGTTCTGCCTTTGCCATTCTTAAAGAGAGCGCTGAGCATGCATAAGCTAGTTGAAGTATCATGGCCAACTTTTCAAGTCTTGCAAGGAAACTATTTTTAACGTTTGTATGACTATAGTCTCACACTCTTCGATTACCTTCGGCTTTTGTCATCACGAGTCTAGACATGACTTATTGTATATTTTGACCATGGTGCATACTAGAGTGAAAACCCTAACGTTTCCTTGAGCTACACTTGGTATCAAGACACTCGCCTATTTGCAATGCACATCCCAATCTAGCTTGCTCGAATATATGCAAAAGATACGATCTTTTCGAACCTATAGATACAAGCTAACCATAAATCAAGCTAATATACTTCACGTAATTGATAGCAGTTAATAACCATAAATAAGGCTAATAGTCTTCACACAGTGTCTCCACAATATGAGCTAAGAAGAGAGCGTGCCATGGTAAAGCTACTTCACCTACTTCAATATAGATATTTTTTTTTTACGAAGATCTCTCGATGTCAAGGACCTCTTAGCCCTGAAGAGAGACGTCAACTTCGGCACCCCATTTTGGATAGAGGTTTGCAAAGGTAACGCAACGACCTTTAACCATTTGGTGGGTTTGATATTACGAGTCCCATAAAATGCATGGTTAAAATAAATTATGAATTTTGATTTAAATTTTCATCAATTTTTTAAGATAAACAAAATATGGGGCTAAATTAAAACACCTACCACCTCAACCCTCTCCTTCCCATTCCATTTTCATGCATCTTTATACATTTTCATTTCTAGTAATGATATCCAGTCCCGTAAGTGTTTAGTACCAACTTCTGTGATAATGGAGTTACTGTCATGTTGTTCAATGAAATTATAATTCATTTTTATGCATTGGACGGTGCAACAATGATCTACTATCACATAGATTGGTGCTAAGAACAAGTGGAATTAAATATCATTATTCTCTCATTTTTTACAAAATGGCCATCTTGACTGCTTTTCTAAATGGCCATCTTATGAAAGTATCTATATGACGAAACCAAATGGATTTATAGCAGAAGGATATGAAAGAAAAGTTTGTAGTTTTCAAAGGTCCATATATGAACTTAAATAAGCTTCTAGGTTTTAGATAATTAGATTTGACCAAACTATTAAAATTTATAGCTCCGATCAAAATTTGGATGAGCATTGAATTTACAAGTGCAAAAAAATAAAAAATAAAAAATAATAATAATAAAAGACTCCTTATACTATACGTTAATGACATACTATTCATTAATGATAATGTACGTGCATTGTCATCTGTAAAGGAATGGTTGACTCAATAGTTTGATATGAAGGACATGAGATGGGCTAGCTATATTCTAGGTATTAAGATCAATAGAGATCGAAAGAACAGGCTGATAGCCTTTGCTATGAAGATTCCAAAACGGGGAACTTACCTATTAGAAATAAATACACCTCTCAAATGAGTATTCACTGAAAACTCTTGATTAGGTACAGCGGATGAAACATATTCCTTATGCATCTGCAGTAGGAAGATAGGAATGTCAACAAGTCGAGCAGAGCCAAGGCGTGAGCCGAAACTCAAAGCTCGGTCTCGAGTAAAAATGATTCAACTTTTTTTTTTTTGCCCAAGCCGAGCCGAGCTTTTGCTTGGCCAAAAAGTTTAGGCTTGACCCGAGCTTTCAACTCAGACCTTAGCAAGCCGAGACATGTCTTTTTTTTTTTTTTTAAATTGCAGCTATTGGCAGCTACACGTGTAGCTCTCTTGTCAAGTTTTTAGTTTTTTCAAACTTCTTTTTTAAGTTTTGTAGGCTATTTTTTTAAGGCTCGGCTCGTCACTAGCCGAAAATGGCCAGTGACATAGCCTAGCTTGGGCTCGAGTTGACGCCCCAAAATGGGGATTTGCTCAAGCCACAAATGGCCTTGCTCGGGCTTTTCTTGGGTCGAGCCACGGGCCTTGCTCATGTATGCTATGCTTATACTAGAAGTTATGTATTTGAGATTGTTAATCAATATCAGTTTAATCGTGTACCATAGCACTAGAATGATGTTAGGCATATACTCGAGTATATACTAAGAACGAGAGATTATATGCTTGTAATATTCAAGTACTGATCTCATCCCAATATGATATACTTATTCAAAATTTTAATATGATAAAGATTCTTAAAAGTAAACATCGAAATCAATTTTTACGTTGGGAAATGGTGCTCTCGTTTGGAGAAGCATCAAAGAGTCTTGTATTCCTCATTCCATTACGAAAGCAGAATACGCAACAGCTTGTGAAGAAGCTAAAAGGCTGTATAGATGAGAAAGTTCCTTATGTATCGTGAAGTGGTTTCTTTGCATCACAATCTTTGACACTATATTGGGAGCATAGTGGGTTGTAGTGAATGCAAAAAAGACCAAGATGCAGTCAACGTGAAATATACATTGAGCGGAAGCACTGCCTTTTTAGAGAGATTGTTCAACGCGAAGACATGACCATGTACAAGATTGCCTCTACAAAAAAATCTTGTGGATCCATTTACCAAGAGCCTACCTGCAAGGAGTCATGAAAGTTATTTTGCCAAAACGAAAATTCTTAACATGTCTCATATACTTTAAAAGTGGGAGAATTTTGTTGGGATATATGTTCAAATGTATTATTCGATATTATGTTTTGAATAAATAAATATTGATTTTTAGGAAATGAAAAATAAATTATAAAAATAGATTGCAAAATAGCTACACAATCACGAGCAAATTTAGCATGCTAACTGGTAAGTGCGTTTACATACTTATTTAGGCCACAAAACATGGATTATTGTTGGCAAATATATTGCAATATGGCTTAATTCTATAGAAATTATGTTTTGTAGAATAACATTGATGGACATGGTGGAATTTAGGAGAAACAAGCAAAAAATAAATAAAATTGAAGAAACCAAAGTGAAAATAGCTAAAAGATGGCCCGAAAGAATAAATGAAGGTGTGAAAGATTCGAAAACCAATTTAGCGAAAACATAAAGTATTGGAAGAAGAAGAAGAAGTGAGAAAAAATGTTAAAGAATGAGAAAATGGAGTTCGAAGACCAAAACAAAAAGAATGAAATTTCACTTGAATTATGCTATAGCATAATTATTATCCTCATGCGGTCTCATGGCATCATTCAGGGAATTACATGGTTTAAATTCGTTGAACTATGCTATAGCATGAGATTGTACTATGCTATGGCATAGTACATTTTCGGAGCAAAATTCTGGTTCCCTTATTTGAATAAAAATCTTATGAAAACAATGTTGTGAATGTTTTTTAAGACCTAAGGTCGTCCATACTGAAAGGGAAACGCAATCTGACAAATTTTGGGGCATAGAAAAAGGCAAGAAACACTAAGATCGATCCCAAAACTCGAAGATTCAATTCAAGATTCATTTGGGTGATATCGATTCTTCAATATTTCTTTTATTTTCTTCTTCATAACATGTTATGCTAGATTTATTTGTGTTAGGAGAATGATGAACCTTATAATATGAATTTTTAATATTTGAAAGAAAATATGCTCGATATAGTGTAAATCATCATAGGGTCTGATAGGGAATAGAAATATACCTTTATTCCCTATGTGAAACTTTAAGTGTTCATAAAAATTCATATATTCTTGTATGTTCTCATCCGTGATAAAAATATAGTCAAGTCATATATGAGATTATGTTTAACATTACTCGAGAGAGATTGGTAAATAAAATAAGAACATTAATTCTTCGATAGCCAGTGCCTAGGTGCTCAGTAGCCAGTGCCTAGGCCCTGACACGTTACCCGCGAAGCCAAGATGCAGCATTATAACACGGTGCTACAGCGCTGCGTCGATTCTGATTTTTCGAAAAATTCCTAAAAAATCCAAAATTTTGCAATTTAGGGTTTGAAACTCACATCCCAAAATTTAGAAATTCAAAATATAAATTTCAACCTTAAAACTCTTCCTTAAAATGGATTGGATCTGATATTACTTGTTGAATTTTATGAAACTTAAACTTTATAAAACATTCATGAATTGCCAAGATCTCCATGTCAAATCACCAAAAAAACTAATTAATACGAAACATTCCATGATCCATTAATTTATATATTGAATATTGAATCTAGAAGTTTGAACTTGCAATCCCTTTAAATCATGATTTCTTATTCTTTAGTCTTGATTGTCATGTTATTCAATTTGATTGCATCAATCATTCTTCTTAATTCTTGAATTCCTTTATGTGAGTTGTGGATCTTTCTCTTCAATATTCATTCTCTTTGTATTCTTGTGTTAATGGGATGTCACAAAGAATGTGAAATTACATTTGAATTGGGGATCATAATCATATTTATATTTTCATATGTATTTGGCTCATCGTTAAATACAACCATAATAGATCTGATATCTGGACATATAATAAGACCCACACTTTGTTTAGATACCCAAAGCTTAATTACTTAAATCTTTATTAAATCACTTTAATTTTGAATTTAATTTTAAGATAACCTTAATACACACTTTTAATCACATATGTAGGCCCACCTAACAAATTAATATTTTTCCAAAACGTTGAGATCAAGGAGAAGATGGATATGTTCCCATATGAACCAGCTGTTGAGAACTTCTATATGATGGATGATGTAACAAGGGCAACAAAGATCATGGACAATGAAGCGCATTGTTGATGAAGAAGTGATCGCTAGTTAGTTTCAATACCTAAAGAAAGATGTTAATTCACTTTTTGCCTGCATTTTTAGGATTCTTTGTTGGGGACTGAAAATAATGTTCCATATAATGCAATGCCATATTGATGTGCTCATAGATGGAAACTTAAATTTTATCTATGTTGACCTATGGTCAAATCATATGTTTTGATTATAACAAACAATTTATGTTTATCTCT
>CAIGRN010096957.1:0-12222 GCA_903798345.1 Fraxinus anomala
TTAAAATACTGAATCAAATGAAAAAAAAAAAAAAAAAAAGGAATGGCTTAGCCTTGCCGAGCCATAAAGCCATTTGACTTGGCTTGATTTATGAACAGTAAGGACAAAGTGATTCTTTTATTTATGTGGGATACGAAAACTAAGTTCACGAGCCACTCAACCAAGGGCATAGGGAGGGATTTCAAGTCATGTAATTTTTTTTATTTTTTTATGTATCAGTCTAGTAATTTATTTATTTTTTGTCTTTCTTGGCTTCGCCGCTAGAGTAACTATTATGCATCATTATGAACTCTCAAGATCGTCGTCCCTATCTATCCATTGCTCCTCTTCAAACCTTTTGGTCAATTGACTCTGTTTGGTGATCAATTTTTTTGAAAAAATATTATTTTGAATAGTGAAATTTTGGAAAATGTATGATTAGAACATATAAAAAAATTCTAAATTTAATTAGTGCAAAATATTTTTTTATATGAATGTATGATTGAAAAATTATTTTAAAAGAATGAGATAAACTGAAACATGGCTAAATTAACATATTTGTCTGAAAACAATAAAGAAAAAATATAAAATAATTTTTACTCACGCGCTCAGTCAACAAGATTTTACGCGCAACTTTTTTCTACCGTACGCGCTACCTTAATCGTTGAAGAAACAAGAAAGCTCCCGGATCCTCCTCCGCCGTCTATTTCGTCCTGAGTCAACACTTTTTATAAATTTGATTCGATTTTGCTTTGAATTCTTCTCATTTCAGCGTAAATTAATTCCTCATAAATTTACTATAAAAGGGGCACCATTATTTTTCCTGTTGTCGAAAATCGAATTACAAAAAAAAGGGCATAGGGAGGGATTTCAAGTCATGTAATTTTTTTCATTTTTTTAATGTATTAATCTAGTAATTTATTTATTTTTTTGTCTTTCCTGGCTTCGCCGCTAGAGTAACTATTATGCATCATTATGAACTCTCCCTATCTATCCCTTGCTCCTCTTCAAACCTTTTGGGCAATTGACTCTATTTGGTGATCAATTTTTTTGAAAAAATATTGTTTTGAATATTGAAATTTTGGAGAATGTATGATTAGAACATATAAAAAAATTCTGAATTTAATTAGTGTAAAATATTTTTTTATATGAACGTGTGATTGAAAAATTATTCTAAAAGAATGAGATAAACTGAAACATGGCTAAATTAACATATTTGTCTGAAAAAAATAAAGAAAAAATATAAAATAATTTTTTCTCACGCGCTCAGTCAACAAGATTTTACGCGCAACTTTTTTCTACCGTACGCGCTACCTTAATCGTTGAAGAAACAAGAAAGCTCCCGGATCCTCCTCCGCCGTCTATTTCGTCCCGAGTCAACACTTTTTATAAATTGGATTCGATTTTGCTTTGAATTCTTCGCATTTCAGCGTAAATTAATTCCTCATAAATTTACTATAAAAGGGCACCATTATTTTTCCCGTTGTCGAAAATCGAATTACAAAAACAACGTTAAAACCTTAATCCTATTCTTCTTACATCCCATGTCGTTTTCCGGCATTCAAGGTCAACTCATTGAGATTACAGGTTCGCGTTTTTAAATTTCCCCTGTTTAACTTCGTCCGTTTGCTTCAGTTTCTTGAAAAAAATTTGTATTTTTCATCATTATTTATCTATATTTTTTAAAATTTTGGAGCAGTGGTCGGTTGTACCAAATTGAAAGACACAGAATGGATTTCAAGGCAAGATCCCTACGTCTGTCTCGAATATGCTAGCACTAAATACCGTACACGTACCTGTACAGGTATGATATACGTATATATGCAATATACATGTTTTTAATTGATTATTTTTTTTTGTGTTTATTTTCATCAAAAAAATTATGGGTTTTGATTTATGATTATTTTTGTGTGAAATTTGTGAAGATGGTGGTAAACACCCTACATTTCAAGAGAAATTCGTCTTTACGTTGATAGAAGGGTTGCCGGAGTTAAATGTTGTCGTGTGGAATAGCAATACTCTAACTTATGACGATTTCATCGGCAGTGGAAAGTAATTATCTTGGATTTTTCTGGTTTAATTCATGATTGAATTTCCTTTAAAAAAAAAAAGATTTGCTCTTGTATGCTGAGTTGTGATCTTTACTTTGGTGTGTTTAGGGTTCAGTTGCAGAAAGTTCTATCTCAGGGTTATGACGACAGCTCGTGGCCTCTTCAGGACAAGAAAGGCAGGTACTGATATACTAAACAAAACTACGTTATAGTTGTGTTAATGACATTTTGTGTTTGCTCTGTATGTTTGTATGCTTGTATTTTTTATGTTTGTGTTTCAAGAGTAGTGTTTTATACAGTGCTTATAAAATTTTGGAATGCCTCTGGAACTATTATGAACTTCTTTTTTATGATTATTTTGATGAATTGTTGCACTGTTCCTTTTACATATGGGACTTGAAACATTATATACTAGCTAGATCATCGCAGACACAAAGTGCAAAAAGTATCACGCATGCTAGAGCTATGGTGTGGAAAATATGTACGCTTATTTAAAAAGGAGTAAGAAGGAAGGGAGTCATTGATTTAAATGGTCGAAATAAGTTTTTTTAATATATTTCTGTTTCACTAAATAGCGATATACCGTGTCCTTGATCTCCTTGATCGTGAAACTAGACAAGCTAGTTTGCCACGGTATACAGACGATTGGATGCTGTACTATGTGATATCTTACGTCGTAAGATATTTGCTTACTGCAACGAGAAATTGTTGTAGAACTGAAGTGACCTTCCCTTGGAGAACTCCACTATCCATACAATTGTTGGATGGAAAGTTGTAAGCTATGTCCTATACCCCTGTTCTACGCAATCAGTTAGTACACTCAGCAAGCTGTATATGCCTCCTTTTCTTGTGCAATATTGATGTATTAGGTTTCAACTGCTGCTTCCGTGTAGCATGTCAAAAAACCCTACATATGGTTTTTCATTATTTGGGTACATGGCAAGAACATGTTCGCTAGATGATTTCCAGGAAATGAGCATTTCTACGTTGTGCTCCATCATCTAACTTCACCTGGGTCTCTTAAAGATGAGCATTCCTAGGGTGTACTGTGAAGTTGGGGACCATTCTATTTTCAGTGGATAGTTTATAGTATAGTGTTCTTTTCATATATTTAGCTTATCTTTAATGTCCAAACGTGTAATGTGATGGTCTGCCCTCAAATAACATGTTAATGTGATATTAATAAAACAAATTGCTGACTGAATACTAGTTTCTCTTGCCACTTGTAACTTAATAAAACACTTCTCTTGTTGGAAGACTGACAACGCCGGAGTTTTGTGATGAAAATTAGTAGATGATTAAAATTTGTCTTTTTGTCTACAGGCATGCTGGAGTAGTTCGACTGATTATGCACTATTCAAATGCAAATGTAAACTCATTTCTTCTTTCTTTTTTTTAAAATCTTGTTTTCCCATTCAGAATAAATTACACCGCTTGTACCTACTATTATGAATAAATTATTTGTTACTTATGCACATTTCATCATTTGATATTTTTTAGAAGCCAGCAATGAGCTATGCTCCATCGGCTCCACCATTTGGCTCTGCAATGGTACCTCAGGTCACTCTCTTCTCTGCACCTCAATCCACCGTTTCTTACAAACCATCTGTAAGTGGCTACTCAGCACCATCTCCGTATCCTACATATCCTCCTACCTCAGCAGGATACCCTCCTTCACCTTATCATTCTCAGCCTGCTACTTATCCTCCATCTTACCCGCCAATTTCTGTATATCCTCCATCGCCATATCTGCCACCACCTCAAAACTCGCACTATTACCTTCCAGGTAAAATCCTTTTCATTTGTAGCTTTGTGCATAATATACTCTGCTCAAAAGACTAACTCTACTTACTTCTTCATAACAGGGTCATATCCACCACCACCATATCCTCCACCGCCCTACTGAAGCTGAATACTTTTGGTGAAGAAAGAGCATCAATTAGTTAATGCTAGTTATCAAGTGTATATCATATTCGACAAGTCTTCTTTTTCTGGAAACTTTTATGTTGCGAAACGATATTCTTTCATTGGTTGATTGTATTGTATATACATGTACCTTTTGTAAGGCAAATGTTGTTTGCTCTTTAGATAATTTTGTTGGGAAGATTAGATGAAGGGGGAATGATTATGCATGAGTGTATATGTCACATGAGGTTGAATAATTGTAAATCATAAGATGAATAGACCTTTCAACAGTTTGCCACTACTTTTGTTGACTAAATATTATATGGTGGATTTGACACCTTTGGCACTCGAGACTGCATCCCTTTCGGCGTCCCACTTTCATTATCTCTCAGTGGCAAACTCGGTGAACCATCTTATTGTATACTTGGATGTGACCTTTTCTCACTATCATTCGTAAACCTACTTGGCATGGTTGAGACAAGTAGAATCTACAGGGTCGACAGGCTCGTTGGATTGGACCATGCCTAGAGTGTGTTGGGACGGGTGGCGGCACATTCCATAGTAGGGTCAAATTTAATACAAACACTGTTGACCTCGATTTTTGTAGGAGTAACATGGTCAACAGATCTCGTTCACGTAAACCTTAGTCCTACACACTTGGATAAATCGTAAGTCGCACAAGGCCTTTTTCGAGGTAGGGAAGATAGTTGTGTGTACTTCGACGATCAAGTTAGATAATGTATGAGCGAAGGGGATGTGGGACGCGTTAGAGACATGAGCCACTAAGCAAATCAGGTTGGATCCGGGTGGGTATTAAGGAGTGAATAGATAGCAAGTTTATAGTTGAAGTATATGAAGTTGCATTACTACAGTGAGCTTTTATAATGAAAGAGGTAAGATAATGGTCGTTGGATGGAAAGACATGTGGCATCATTTTGATGGTCAGTCTGTCAATTGCTTGGCGCATTTAATGTCTTTGAAAAGTTGTAACTTTAGAGCCTAAATTTGACCTCTAGTATATAAATTCATAATTTGACCTTGAAGTGCTTGTTGAAGTGAGTTATCGTATCAAGGAGCCGTTGAAGGGTCTTGTATCGAATCTCTTGGGAAGATGTGAAATGGAAGATGCTCTTTTGCGAATGAGGAGGCTAGGAGCCTTGCACTTTTTCCTACAGCATGCGAGCCATTTCACCTCAATCATAGAGGGTCGGCCTCATCATGACACCTCGACTGAAGTGATATGTTACCTCGGCCAGGTAGGAGGTGACATGAAGTGTGGGCCTCGATGATATTGTTTAGTTGGTTGCCACGTGGGTAATGATCTAGAGCTTTTTCAAATGCGACGTAACACACACAATTCCAAGTCTTTTGCACAACTTGTTGCATTCCCAAAGTGCAATGATCAATTCTATGTACCCAAGTCCATATATTATACGTACTATCCACCCTTGGAGAGTATCTGTCCATCGTACCATTTACAAATTTTTGTTGCATCCTTTCAAGTTTTGAAGAGAGATCTAAATTAAATCATAATATCGGTTGAACAACTTGCTCAATTGAGATCATGATTTAACTTAAGTATCTCATAAGACATAAGTTTTTGGTTCGAATTTTGGATGATAGTAGAGAAATTCGCGAGGAGTATGAGAGTCGATATTCTTTCAAAGCGAATAATACGTAAGAATTTAACAGTTTGAACACAGAGACCTATAGTTACACGAGGTGTGATCCCAAGGAACGAGAATGTGGAGGAGAAATGATTTTGAGAATCTGATAAGGTCCTTCAACTTGAACTGGAAACAGAAATTGTGGGCCGCTTTTGACTTTAATAAGAATCATGAAATGACTGTTGTTAGCGTTGTAATTAGGTTGTTAATTATGGATTAACTGGATAACAACTGTGTTTTAACTTTTAATAGTACGTAATAATTTATTTATTTTAAGTTAGCTGGATGAGTTGGTCATCATTACCACAATATCACACCATTTCATGCTTTATAGTTTAGTAAGGTAGAAAAAAATCTCATGAATAATTTTTTTTCTACGACACAAGTATATAATTAACACGTGACTTTCACATGACTCAGGGATAAAGGGTAAAATCTTCAATTCACATAACATTAATTTATATTTTGCGCGGTGTGTGTTGATGTTGTTTCTATGCCCGATAATTTCCTCGTGACCCTACTTGGTGTCAGTGTGTGTGCCGTTACGTTTTTGCCCGCCAAGAAAAACACACAGTCCAATACAGCGTAAAATTGCAAAAGTAAAAAACAAAAAAATTGTCAATATATTACTACAATCTGAAAGCATAAAGGACAAGCGTGAAAACCACTCTGATAAAATCTCTTCCTTTATCTCTCTGTTTTTGAGACCTGAGTTCTTCAGTAATCAGTCTCCATTCAGATTCAGAGAGAGAAATACAGAGAAAGAGAGAGAGAGAGTCATATAGAGAGAAAAGGTTGAAAGATGAAAATGGGGTTTGGGTTTCTTTTGGTTTTCTGTTTTGTAGAATGAACACAGAAAATTACAAACCTCTTCTTTTCAGAAGAAGATGGCTATAGAGAAAAATCTAGATTCTGATTCTTCTTTGTTTGATGCTCTTTACTGTGAAGAAGAAGAAGAAAAATGGGGTGAAGTTGAAGAAAAAGAGAGTGAAATCATTTTCAATAATCATTTTGATGGCAAATTTATTTCTGTTTTTTCGGTGCTGTTAACGGAACAAGATCTGTTCTGGGATGATGAAGAACTTCAATCTCTGTTCTGCAAAGAAAAGGAAACCTTTTTTGAATCAATCAATAATGTTGAAATCGAATTTTCACTTTGCCCTGCTCGAAAACAGGCCGTGGAATGGATCTTGAAAGTGAATGCTCATTATGGATTTTCAGCATTAACTGCAATTCTTGCAGTTAATTATCTTGATAGGTTTCTTTACAGCTTTCATTTTCAGAAAGATAAGCCATGGATGATCCAACTTGCAGCTGTCACTTGTATTTCTTTGGCTGCAAAGGTCGAAGAAACCCATGTTCCTCTCCTCTTAGACCTTCAAGTACGTTCCCGACTCTCCATTCCAGTCTAGTATTGTATATCAAACACGCACTTGAAGATCCTCTTCTTTTGCATTTTTTTTTTTTTTTGGTTTGANAGGTGGAGAATGCAAATTATGTGTTCGAGTCGAAAACAATTCAAAGAATGGAACTTTTAGTGCTTTCTGCACTCAAATGGAGGATGAATCCAGTGACTCCTCTTTCATTTCTTGATCATATAATAAGAAGGCTTGGATTAAAATCCTATATTCACTTGGAGTTTCAAAGGAAATGTGAAAATCTCATCTTCTCTATTATGCCTGGTAAGCATACATGATACAACTCTCATATATACCAACATTTCGCATTACAAATAATTTACGTTTGATTTTGTGACTATTCAGATTCAAGATTCGCACGTTATTTGCCTTCTGTTGTTGCTACTGCAACCATGCTTCGCGTTATACATCAAGTAGAACTCTGCACTGCAGCCATTGACTACGAAAACCAGCTTCTTGGGCTTCTCAAAATAAACATGGTTTGTTTGTATTTTTCATCTGTCTTTTAATGATGCCCTTCTTGTTATTTTTCCTTTTATGGTCTGTTTTTGAACTTTTGTAAACATTTTTTTTTTACTGCAGGAGCAATTGAACGATTGCTGTGAGCTTATTTCAGAGACATCAAAGACTGGCTCATTTCTTCAAAAGCGTCGATTTCGTGAAGTTCCAAGCAGTCCAAATGGTGTAATGGATCTATTATCATTCAGTTCCGATAGCTCAAACGATTCATGGGGAGTGGCATCGTGCATTTCTTCGTCGGCTCATCAGCCACTGTTGAAGAAAAGAAGGGTTCAAGAACAGCAAATGAAACTGCCATCACTGAGCAGAGTTTTCGTTGATGCTGTTGGGAGCCCTCATTAATTACCATCTGAAGAAGCTTAATATCTATATTTATTTTGATTAATTTTGTCTTAAATTGGCTTTCATTTATTCTCTGCCATTATGCGTAAGAATGGAAGAAAAAACAAGGGAGTTGGTATTGGCAGAAAGAGCTGGCAGTTTACAGAGAGAGGTTGAGAACCAAATGCTATGAAGAATGTCCATGGACAAATCTGTATTATTATAATCTAAAACGCATTTATGTTTAATCTTGCAATAGATTATTTTTCAGTTCTTTCAAAAATATTTTCTTTACTATTTTCAAGCCGTTTTCTATTTTCGATTTTCCAAAACTATGAAAACACATTTTTAAAAATAAGTTAAAAATTTACAAAAAAAACCCAAACGCTTCGTTTTGGGTATTTTCAATTATAATCAAACTAAAATTTTCAAAACGTATGTTGAGTGTTTTTAAAACAATTTTTCAAAATGTCAAAAAGAATACATTTTCAACAATTTTAAAATAAACACTCGAAATATAAAATTCAAAATATAAAATTGAAATACAAAGAGAATCGCCCCTAAAATTCTTCGATGCTTTGGATGTAAACCAGAGAGAGAAGGGGTTAGGTTTGCATGTGAAGGGAAAAAAAATACTTGTTGTAGGCCAATGGATTTGACTTTGACCTCGCGACTGACGTTTATGTACACAAGATAGGACCGTTCGCTAAAAACGACGTCCAAGAATGTCGACAGACAGATAACAGGCCTACTCAACATCCTAGATGTCTAACTTGACAATAATCTCTGTCTAGCTAGCTTTTAATTAAAACACAATATTTATTTTCTATGCAGTAAGGGAGCCTATTACTATACTTAGTATTTGTCCAAAAATGTTACAATCAAATGAAGTAACTAACAATAAAGAATTGATAAATTCAATTTTAAAATTTGAGAATAATACTTGTAATTTATTTTTATCATAAAAAAATAAAAAAAAACTACGCGGGGAGGGTGGGGATCCTGGCCCCTTGCCTCGAGCGAGGGAAAATTCTGTGACAGGGAGAGTAGGGTATGACATCCCGTCCCGCTGTAATAACTAATTATTTTCTCTTTCCTTGTGTCATGATCTTTCTTAAATTATTTTGGTCGAGAATTGCATTTTTAGTCACACGAAATTACAAATTAGGAACATTATTCTAATTTACATAATAACCCCTCTTCGATTGGGGGATTAAAATCAGATTTTTAGTAAATTTTGATAAAATTTGGTGAGATGTGTGGTTGAAAAGTTGTGGATTTCATAAAATGTATGATTAAAATTAATTGTTGCCTTTGATTAAGATTAAAATCTGAATTTTAATTTTTACCAAACCCCCCCTGTAAATTTATGTGATAATTCTTTTTTCTTTGTAATATGTCCATTTCCTGACTTATGTATTGTTATTTTTTCTCAAGTATCAATTAACTTCATTTTAGGCATTTTAGCTAAGCAAGAGACATAAGTCTGCATCAAAAATGTCATCGAAAAATTCTGTCTAATCAACGGATGGGTCTCACACATAATTTCATTTTCTTTGTTTAACTTTTTCTTATAGAATATGTATTACAAAAATTAATTTTCTTTGGAAGAACCAATTGATTTAGGATTTGCATGCGTACCAACTGGCTATAATTAGTAAAAGAAATCCAATCCACCAATTAACCTCCAGCAATTGTCATTCTCTCAGTGCCTGCACCGAATCATGTCAACACATTGGCATATTAAAAATTAAGAGCATGTTTGGTTGAGATTAAAATTAAATTTTTAGTAGATTTTGATAAAAGTTTTTGAAATGCGTGGTTGAAAAATTGTGGGATTGATTGTTTGACTTTGACTTGAATTAAAATCAAATTTTAATCTGGACCAAACATGGGCTAAATCTCTCGTTAGCTTGATGCCATGTGATTTCTCACAATAAAGCATTACCTTCTTTAACGTTCGTTCGATAGAGTTTTTGCATTTACTTATGCATTTTGTAAAAGATTTTATTCGAATAGAAAACTTTTAAAAAATTATTCAAACATGTTTAAAAGTAACTTATTAATCTCAAAAAATAAAAATAAAAAAAAATTACTTTTTAGAAGTCCTGCTAAATAAATCTTAAGTTGTCATTTAAATGTTTCTGTATAAACTTAACTCAAGGTGATGATTTCTTGGTCTAGTCAAACCTAACAAGGAGTTTATGTTAACTCTAAACGTAAATGGTTGATTGATAAAGTGGTTGGGCAACATGATCGACGTGGTTTGAGTTGATCGATCGACAAACAATCTTTTGAATAGTCTAGACAAGCTCGAGTGATTTACCGAATACATGTGCTTATACATGTTTATTCAAGTAATCTATCTCAAACGTGCGTTGAGATGTATACAAATTTTAAATTTTTTTTATCTTAAAATTAAATGTATTGAGATGAAACACGAGATTTAAGAAAATTACTCATAACAAAAAGCCAAATTACTAAATTTAATGGAAGAAATGAAAAAAATGGACAATGAACTTGGATGGACAACTGCACAACTAATGAAAAGTTGATAGTGATGTATTCAAATTTGGGAGACAAAATCTTTGAATTTGTGGAAGATCAAACATCTTTTCTTTCCTAATTTTGTTGCCTTGTCTTAAGGTAAGTTGAGAGAGAATTGATGGTAAGTAGTGCTTGATAGGTGTGAGACATGTGGATGAATGTTACTCAATGGACCCTCCAATTAACCTAATATCTCGTAACTTTATAATTTTGTTCTTTGTCCAAAAAAAAAAAAAAACAATAAATGAAAAATCTCGTAAAATAATTATTAAGAATAGACATCAATGAACATTTCTCTCGAAACCATCCAAAATGGATCGAAGCGTGATTGTTGCAACTCCGCAAATTAAAATTTAGTTGGATCTGAGTCTTGAAATTACTAGATGGTTCTAACTAAAGAATCCAAATTTATTTACATTTCAATATATTTTTATAAAAACTATCATTTAGCTCTTGTTTGAGCCCCACCCTTTTGGACGGGGGAGGGGGGAGGGATGCATTTTAGAATAGTGATTTTGGAAGAATGTTTGGCTAGAAAAGATTTTTTTTTTTTATTTACGTATAAAATTATTTTATTGAAAAATGTGTAGTTGGAAATAAATTTTGAAAAGATGAAACTCAAACAAGCCATATATATGTTTGACGTGTGCTTATAAATAATCGACACTTTTGTCTTCGTCTGAAACGAAGTTATAAAAGTGAAACATAAAACTGGATTTTATCATATCAATTCAAAATTAGTTGGTTTTGGTCTAATTCACTTCACTTATGGTATAGGCGTTAAAGGGATTGAAGAGTCACTGGCTCACCTACAATCGGGCTCGGCTCATCACTTTTTCAGAATTTGAACTAAAAATTAGTTAGCTTTGGTCTAATTCACTTCACTCATGGTAGGGGTGTTAAAGGGGTCGAAGAGCCACTTAGCTCACCTACAATCAAGCTCGGCTCATCATTTTTTTAATTTGAACTGAAAATTACGAGCCATCAACGAACTGACTTGCACGAATGCTTCATTGATTTGCTTGCAAGTGGGGGTGAGCCGAGCAACTCGCTTACAACCCTTAACTCACGGGATATAGATCCGCTTAGTTCCATATACATAGCTTTCATTATTGTTAAGTTCAATAATTATTCCATTTGTACATAATTTTTTTTTTTTTTTACCGAAAACATACAGATACTCACAGTGGATGGGCCCCACCGTGTATTTAAAAAAAATGTGCGGGACCCACATGTTGTGCGTGTTCTGTAAAATTTATGTTGATTTTACTTCTGTACATGAAGCATTTCTCTTAATTCAATCAGACTAACTTTTTTCAATCTAATACGTTAAACGTGTGTATCTTAAAGAAATCAGAAGAATCCCATACAATAATGGTTGTATAATATATGATGGTAGGAGACTTTAGCTTGTTGATATAAACCTTTCTTTTTTGACCTTCACTATCTCTTCTCTCTATTATCGTTATTGTTTTTATTAATAAAGCCATGAATTTAACTTAGAAAATAAATCCCTTTTTTTTCTCTATTTCTTCTCCTCTTTTTCTGCTTACAGCTGTAAAGCTGTAAGAATAGTAAAAGTGGCACTCTCTCCATTGATGTCCTGTACTTGAATTCGTTGTACATAATGCATCTCTGTCAATACCTTTTCTAACCTTACTGCATTTGGCTAAAAATTAGTGTGCATCTTTGGAATTGGAGTAGAATTCTTCAGCTTTAATTGAAAAAGGATTATTGCCATGAAAGAAAGGAAAGACAATAATAATTTAATAAATTGGAAAAATAGATGAGATCAAACGGCTGCTTTTGTTTGAT
>CAIGRN010096986.1:0-10880 GCA_903798345.1 Fraxinus anomala
TTACTTGAAATTTCCTTTTTTTTTTAATTTATTTGGTTGAAAAAATTCTGACTCAATCGTATCTCACCACATCATATGTATATAAACTATTATGTAAATATATTATAGTCGATAATTTAAAAACTCAGTCAATGTTTGATAATAATTATTTGGGAAAAATAATATTTTGAATAGTGAATTTTTTTTTTATTAAATGTGTAATTAACAAGTATGGAATAATTTTGAATTTTCGTACATAACATTTTATCGTGTCAATGATTAAAAATGAATGCATTGTCTTGGTCAAATGTGGGCTCAATGGCACGTGGTGTGTTTACAATTCTAATGCAATGATATATGACGAGATGACTGACAGCGCACAGATGAATTGTTTGAAGACAAATTCACTTTCTTTTGCTTAAAAGGATTTCCAATTTCGTTTTGAACAATCTCTAAAGACATGTCAGATGAAGAAATTCAATTGCTGAATTCAAACACTAGTGTTCGAGATTGTGTAGATTACAAGGACCGTCCATCGAATCGATTCCATTCCGGTAGATGGAGATCAGCGTTTCTCATCATGGGTAAACAATTTCTCTTCTCTGAATTGCTCGTAGTAACTTTTCGAATGTAATTTTTTTTTTCTTTGAACTTATCTGTATTTCGATACTGATCTCCATCCTTTACCACTCTTCTTGCTTGGCTAAATTTGCAAATAAGCCATTGTTTGGGCTCCATTTATTTCAATTTGTAATGAGAAATAATATTTTTTTTTAGAAAATGTGTTTGTTAAAAAGAAAAGATTTTATTAGGTTAAATGTAATATTAAGAACGTGTAGTTGATAAGAAAAAAAAGCAAAATAAATTTTAATTTAACGGGACCAAATTGGAGCTAAATAAATATACTTCTAAGTTCAACTAAACATGTCGATTAACTTACTTTTTTTTTATTTTTGACTAAAATAGTTATTTATGTTTTATGAGGACTTCCTTTTCTCAAAATATATACTTATAGGTAAACTTTAAGCTTAGAAGCAATACATTATCTTTTTTCTCCCTACTAGAAATGCCAAGTATTGATTTTAGTTCCTATTTGATAGAGATTAAAATTATATTTTTAATAAATTTTGATAAAATGTGAAGTTAAAAAATTATGGATCCCATAAAATGTATTATTAAAATTAATCGTTAATTTTAATTTGAAATTTTAATTAAATTTTAATCCAAATTAAACATCACAATAGGAGGGTCCACCTTGGGGTTGTCAATCCCCTCTTCCGGATACAAGAAGAGTTTTTCTTTCATCTTTCACTTTTTACATTTTGGAAGGTGGCAGACCGTAGGTTGGGGTTGGCAGGTCAC
Source organism: Fraxinus anomala (assembly GCA_903798345.1). Classification (NCBI taxonomy): domain Eukaryota; kingdom Viridiplantae; phylum Streptophyta; class Magnoliopsida; order Lamiales; family Oleaceae; genus Fraxinus; species Fraxinus anomala. The sequence goes on from CAIGRN010096986.1 coordinate 1,342, forward strand.
GCGTGCCGTTGGTTGATGATCATCTTTTGCTAAAAAACAAATAAAAATGCCTTTTAACTTATGAGACGGGACCCACAAATTGTGTGATCCGCTAGTAATTGAATGATCATGTCAACATGTTTGATTTGGATTAAAATCTAATTTTAATTATAATTAAAGTCAAACAATCAATATTAACTACATCTTTTATAGGTCCCATAATTTTTTAACCACACATTTCAAAAATTTCTATTACAATCCCCATCAAACACCTTCTGAATTTTATCGTTTAGTTGTCATTTTTCCCATATTTCCAGTTCATACATAACATTATTCGATCCAAAATCCGAACAACTAGTTTATACAACCGATAAGTTGGGAACTCCCACAGTTTTGTGAATTTTGGATTAAACAATTGTGGGTCTCAACTTATTAGTTAATACCTTTTTTTTTTACCAAACATGCTCATATTAATTGTTATGCATTATTTAGATTGGACTATTGCTATATAGTATCATTAGTAGTTAGGATCAATTTAGATTGGTTCCAGGGTAATAAAAAAATTGAATGTGCTGGGGGATGTAGACGGTGAAGACTACAGCCAGACCGCCTGAGCCATTATTGTGAGATTTGAGTTTACAACTTGATATCTTATTTAATTTAACGTGTCAAACTTGCTACCAGTTTTTTCTTTTAGAATTGGAGAATTTATTTTTATTTTAATTATCTTTTTGGTTAGGTGTTGAAGTGGCAGAGAGGTTTGCCTTTTATGGGATAACTTTGAATCTGATAACATACTTGACAGGCCCATTGGGTCAATCAACCGCAACTGGGGCGGCCAGCCTGAATGTGTGGTATGGAACGGCGTCGCTTTTGCCACTTTTGGGGGCTTTTGTGTCTGACTCATATATAGGTCCATACCGCACTATTATAATTGCTTCTGTGCTATACATATTGGTTAGTAATTCTTCTTCTTAATTTCTCTCTGTTATGGAAATTTATGTAGAAAATTGATTCCGTGAAATCATTTGACTCAGAAAATGAGGGTAGGTATATTCAAAAAAGAGTTGATCATAACTATTCTATTGAGTCCACATACCTAAGTTGAAACTTGCAGGACTTTGAGCATTGAATATGCTATGCTAATAACATAGTGTTGACTATTGCGGTACACTAAACATGCCAAAAATAGCTTTTAAAAGACAAAAGACTCAAATCTTACGTAATTCTATTCGAAGAAGAAAAAGTTTATGATATTTGTTCCTATGGAACTAGATAGAAACATTTTCGGATGGAGCAGTCAATGTATATTGAGTACTATGAGCAAGATTTTGTTGGATGTGTAGTCAATATACAACAGGCCCTCCACCAATAAGGCTGTGCTTCCAGGGCCCATGTGGCCCTGGACGGATAGCATGGTCCTATAATCCTTTTTACTGTGGTTTGATCTAAGATTTTCCTCCTATGGGATGCCTAGCATGGTCCTATACTATACACTTTTCCCCCTTTGACTATGGTGTTACCTAATATTTTCCTCCTATGGGCTATTAGAGCAAGCCTCCTTCATGTGTGTTATAATAGAGAGAAAAATAAAGATAAGCGTGAGTTCAAAATCACATTGTAATCTTCTACGATATAGTACAACTCTGCAGTGATATCAGGTAGACATAGTTCACGCATTAAGAGTGAACCCTTTTAATCGTGTATTTTTGTACTATAGTTCTTCTTTTTCGTGCATTACTCTCAGTAGTACAGATCGCTCTTTTAATTTATAAAATCGTAACTTCTATTTTTTTTCTTAATATTAATGAATCTACTTTACGAAACATAATGTAATTGTATAGGAATAGTAATGAACTTTTACCTTGGACTCAAATGGTGACAGGGGCTTGGCCTCTTGACCCTTTCAGCTGTTTTGCCTTCTTTCTACTCGTGTCACACCCAAAATGCTGCCAATGCCAAGAAATCATGTTCCTCTCGGCTCCAAATTATAATCTTCTACCTGTCGTTGTATCTAGTTGCTATAGCACAAGGCGGACACAAGCCTTGCATTCAGGCATTTGGCGCTGATCAGTTTGATTCTCGGGATCCCGAAGAGTCGAAAGCCAAGAGTTCATTCTTCAACTGGTGGTATTTCACGATAGTTGCAATCAATACTATAACAATCTCGATTTTGAACTACATTCAAGACAACCTTGGATGGGGTCTCGGGTTTGGAATTCCATGCATCGTCATGATCCTTGCGTTGATAGTGTTTTTGCTTGGAACAACAACTTACAGGTTTAGCAGAAAAGGGTATGACAATAGCCTGTCTGTGAAAATTTGGTTGGCGTTTCGTAAGGCATTCAGAAATCGGAGTATTAATACTTCAGCAGTATCCATGGGAGAAGAAGCGCAATTCAAGTAAGGGAAACTATTATTTGAAGTAGTTTGTCTATTAGAATCGGGTGCAAATAGTTTTATTCTTCTAGAGTCTAGAGCCGTATGCTTAAAATGTATGAATTTGGTTGCGTTATCTTTTTTGGAGAAGCTTTATTCTTCGCGGGATTAACTTTTAGATAACACGATTGAACATTTCTTGACTTGTTTTCTCGGTTTTCCTTCATTGGCAGTTTTGCTGATAAAACATCCCTTTCACCCCGTAGTTCAGACAAAGATTTTCATAGTACCAATGAAGTCGAAGAGGGCAAGGGAATTCTCAGGCTCTTTCCAATATGGGCAACATGTTTAGTATTCGCCATTGTGTATGCTCAAGCGTTCACTTTATTCACCGAGCAAGGAGTTACAATGGACAGATCCATTGGTCCAAACTTTAAAGTGCCAGCGGCTTCATTACTGGTTTTCACCAGCCTTTCGACAGTTATCTTAATTCCTATTTATGACCGCATTCTGGTTCCTTTCGCACGAGCTATAACTAGGAAGCCATCAGGCCTGACGATGCTTCAGAGAATTGGAACTGGGCTAGTTTTCTCTCTACTTTCTATGGTTGTTGCTGCTGTTGTAGAGATGAAACGTCTTGAAACTGCTCGGAAATATGGCCTAGTCGATATGCCGGAGACCATAGTTCCCATGGGCATATGGTGGTTGATACCTCAATATTTGTTGTTTGGAATAGCTGAAGTATTCGCCTATGTTGGCCTGCAAGAGTTCTTTTATGATCAGGTAGTGTTAAAATGTTAATTTTGTCTCTTTTATGTTTTGCCTAAAACTTGATCGTGGAGGCTTGTTCGTAACAGGTACCAAGTGGATTGAGAAGCACGGGTCTTGCTCTCTACCTTAGTATTTTCGGCGTTGGGAGCTTCCTTAGCAGCTTTCTTATATCTGCCATTGAGAAGGTGACTGGTGGACGAGGGAAAACCGGCTGGTTTTCGAACAACCTTAATCGGGCTCATCTCGATTACTTCTATTGGTTACTTGCTGCACTTAGCATGGTAACATTCATAGCATTCTTGTATTATGCAAGATCTTATAATTATAACCACAGGAATGCCCTTTGAAATTGCTAAATAACCCTTTGATTAAGTGGCACAAGAACCTTGAAGGGTGGCATTTCCAATAAACCATTGAATAATGTCATTTAAAAGTTCAACGTGTTAAGAGAATGCTAAATTTTCCATCAAAAAGTTAATCCTCGACTGATCTCAACTGGCATGAACCAGAAGTTGTTCATGCATTGGCACTGAGTTTCCGCGTCTCAACAGCTACCAAACGCAAACAGATTTCACAGACACCATGAAATTTGGCTAATTAAATAGAAATGTAGAAGATAGAGATAAAAGACAGCATTTATGGGGAACTCTTTAGTACATTTGAAGGAAGGTGCAAAATTGTAGTATTTTGGCACTTTCAAGCATCTGAGATAGGCAAGATCAGGAATAGTCAGTACATTCAAACCACATTGGCATCATTATAATTAAATGAAAAATGGGATTATTAATTTGGTATAAATCCAAGTCGCCGAGGGACCTAAGTTCTCCTCTGGACCTGAGACAAGAGAAGGTTCGAAATAGTTCCCGATGAGATATTTTCTTTATGCTTAACCTAGTTCTTTTCGTCCTCTTTGATTCCAATAATGAAATAACCGTTCTTGAAAATGGAGTTGCCGGACCCTCTGCAGCTTCTGCTACACGTAAACCAACCATATTCTTCACGTCGTTAGCCTCAATATTATGCTACGCTTGGTAATATAGGGTATTTCTGTACATCAGATTTAGCATGATCAGCGTTTGAAGGTGATTTATCTTTTGGCAGACAAATCTATTTCATATAGCCTTTCGAGGTTCCTCTCAGCAAATTTCTATGTGAACATCACATATTCACCCATATTGGGACATGAAGAAAAATGTTTTGTGCACTGCAATATGTATCCCAATATCTACACTGAGAAGAAATGCAATGATCTTGCTATTTATTATTCTCAAAAGCTAGTCCCAATGAGTCTGAAACTTTTTTGAAGTTTAGATGAAATTTGAAATGCTAAAGGTAATCACTTAAATATAAATTCATCAACATAGATTCAATCGAAGTTCTTATATATTTTTATTTGCCCACCAATTCATTTTGTATCACAATGTGGTCTTGGAACAATCTCAGCAATCTATGGTCTCAAATGACTACGAATGTGCAAAACACTTGGAAATGAATCGTTTTGAATAGTTTCGGAGCTTAATCAAGAAAGTGAATCAAGCTTGTTTGGTTCGTTTTATAATGGGATTATAAACCGAATCTTTAGTGTTTGATTGAGATTAATATTTGATTTTGACTTCATTTTAGAAGTATACTTCATGTATACATTTTAAAACGAACCAGGGATTCATTTTCTCACCTTGAATACATTTTTTTTGAAAATAAATATGTTGAATGTTTACTGTCGAAAACATTTTTTACTTAATCTTTTGGACTATAATTTTTTTTAGACATAATAAAATAATTTCACACCGTATGTGATTATTGATGCACACGATAATGAATGCTGTTAGTGATTACCAATGGTACTTTGATTGCTTATTATCGACGAAAATTATTTCTTCTTACTCCTTTTCGTTTTTTTTATAAATATTTTTAGAGGATTATATTTCGAAAATGAACTTTGAGTCACATCACGTGGATTCAATGAAACCTCATAATATTATTGAAAAATCACCATGCTCTTCATCCATCACTTATTAGAAGAATTGGCCGGCAATTTGTGTTGTCATGTGTGAATTCCGCATGCCATGTAATAGTTTTGTCTAAGCCAACAAATTGAATATTGACGAGTGATAAATGAAAATTAATTTTTGAAAGTTAAGTGATGATTGAGAAGATTTTTGAAGTTGAGTGGTATACGACCCAAGTAATCTTTGAAACAATTGTCATGGATTAAATTTTAGACTTTAATCTAAAATAAAAGTCAATAATTAATTTTAATTACATTTTATTCTTATTTGAGCTTCATTTTAATGAAAATTTTGGAGAAAATGAATTTTGAAATAGTAATTTTTCAAACAATACGTGATTAGAAAATAAGAATTTTTAAAAAATTTATATGTAATATTATTTTATGTAAAAATGTGCGATTGAAAATGGGATTCCAAGAAAAAAATGAGTTGTCCAAAAAAATGAGGCCATAGGCTTTATTAACTTTTACCAAAATCTCCAGCTGCCAAGTCCTATAGCACACTCGTCTTCTCCGTGCGAGGGAGAGAGAATTTTGTTAAGGGCTAGAGGGTTTTTCAATGGGTTCGCCGAAGAAGAGGAGATGCAAGAAGAAAAGGGCTGAAAACGAAATCCCAGTAGAAGATGATAATAATTTTGATAATTATCGCACTTTCAGGACTCTCCTCAGAGCAATTCAATCCCCTCAGGTTCAGGTTTTTCCCTTTGATTAGCCAATCATTCTTCTGAATCAAACTCTATTTTTTGCCTGTAATTTAATTGTGTGTTTATATATTACTTGAATAAATTGTTTGCCGACTTAGAATTTCACGAGGGAATATTAGGTAACTAGTTCTGTAACTAATTTTATTTTTTTATTTTTTCAAAAAGTTGAGAGCTTTGAAAAAATTGGGAAGGAATTATGTTTTTATGACTGTAAATTTACACTTGTTGATAGAAGATAAAGGAAATAATGTTTCCATTATAGTATTACTTCGCATTTTGGAAGCGAACTAAGATTCCTCATTGCTTCCCTAGTGGAGCTTGGGCTGTGTCGTAGTCCTTTTGCAGCTTAAAGTTTTCATTTTTTGTTTCTGTTGTTTTTCTTTCGGTTTTGCTATTTTGTCAAATGGAAGCAGGAGTTCATTAAGATGACTTTAATTATAGTGCAACAATTTGGTCTATGGCGGTAGCACCGAGTTAAATGCTAGGACTTCGACTTCTAAAAAAGATAATCACAAGATACATATATATCTTTCAGTTTTCCCCCTTGCTGAATGGATCTTTAGAAATCGGAATTATGCAAATTCTTTGCTATATTTTTGTCACGATAACTGGTGCATTTATTTTCTGATTTATTATATAAAAGAGGACTCAATATTTCAGGGGATAAAACCACCGGTCTTGAAAAGTTTGTATCTTCTGCTTGTTCATTTGTCTTCAATCCGACAATGGAGTGTCAAATGTGCAGTTGGTTTGAATGACTTTGACCTGGAAATTTACCACGAAGGGATCAAAGTGGCATTCGGAGATGTATGCAGACTCTCTGATGTACTATTTAAAGAAATAACTGAGAGGTTTAAGTACTTCTTAGCTTTATGTGAAAACCTTGCGAGTAAGAATCTTGAAGAAGTTAGCTCCCACTCGGATTTGTTGGATGCCGCTGAAATAGTGAATTTGCTGTTGAGATGTTGCCTAGTACTGTTGATTCTGCTTGTAGCCCAACAAAATCTTTTTCTGGAGAAAGGTCTCATTCTGTTAAGGATACTCAGACAATTGAGTTCACCAAATTCGCTTGTCAGAAAGGAGAAAAGTGCATTTAACTTTGAGAAGTCAGTTTCTCATGAGTGCGCTCGCTGTGACAGTAACTGTACAACATCCTATGCTGAAGACTTTACTGCCTCCTTTTACATTTTAGAACCATCTAATCTTTACCTCTTTTTCCAATCAGCAATGCTGGAGGTAATTTGATAGTCCACTTTTTTATGTTCTTGACTTCTCTATGACTTGCAATAGAGGAGTAGCAGAAATTTCATGTTCATTGTTTTGCACTAATATGAAACCTTCGGAATTTTGCATTCATTGTTTTAATACTCATTTGGAGAAATGTTAAACTCGAATTCAAAGAGAAATCTTGTTGGTAGCTTTCCTAATAGATCAGCAATCTAGATAATTTGAAAAAAATGGCCAAGGTATATAATTTTTGGTTTAATTAGTTGCAATAAATTATTTTTTTGTAACTCTCTCTCTCTCTCTCTCTCACCTGAAGCATTGTATGTGAAAATAAAGAGAGAAAAACTTCTGTCGATCTCCAGGAAGGATTTTGTGTATTCACATCGGGTTCTGTGTGATGATTATGTAGTTATATCTCTACCTTTCTGTTACAGGAAGCAGCAGTTTCTTTCACAGAAAGATATTAACGGGGTTTTATCTTCTCAAAGATAGATACACAAGCTTGAGAACTTGCTTCTCTATGCTTTCCTGTGTGATTTCGAATGTTTGGTAGCTTGTTTGTATATTTTTAAGCATATCACATTTGTTTCTTGATATTCATAATTTTAGTTACATCTTCTAGAAATTTCTGGAGTTCTGACCATGTAATTTGTAAATTTTATTGCACAGGTATTTCTAGACGAGCTTTCGATTCATGGGAAACTAAGAGGGTACTTTAAGCTGATTGATTCTGTTGCGTCTATTGGAGAAAAGCTGTTTATTTCTCATTCTACTCAGGGGGATATTGGGATTGTAATGGAAGTGATTTGTACTCATTTTTTAAAATCATTTTCTGATGAGCTTGCATTTGAAGGTTTTCTCGTCCGATTATTTGGCATATGTGCTAAAGAACTTAAATATTCGTACAGAGCTCCAGAAATAAGTCTGGTTACTGCAGTATCATTACTTCTCAATCCTATCATGATTTCTGCTCCAAAGTATATGCAAGCACATCTGATTTCTTTGGTTTCTGAAGCCAATTATATGATAGACATAGAGAGCCCGAAACCAGATCGTAAACTTATGAACTGCTTCCTGTCAGTTTTTGAAAAATCAGTCATTTTGTACACGAAGCACATGTCTAGTTTGGAAATAGATGGCTATTCTCTAAGTGGTGTAGGTTGTGATAAATCTAATATATCAGACGAAAGACTTCATCCATTGTTTGAATCCTATATATTGCCTGAGACAAAGCAGAAGATCGATACTCTAATATCCAGATTAGATGATTCATCACGTCCAAAATTGCATGGCATTTTCATTAAAATGAAATCTGATCTTGTAAGTTCTGCCATGAGATTTGTGAAGGAGATGCAAACTGTTTTTGAGGTATCATGTCGAGATGATATTTTAGGTATCTTAAGTTGCTTAATTCTCAGAGCTTCTGAAAGCTTCGATGACACTGCAATACATTCAATTGAGGGTACAAGTCTGCAGGATGTATATCTTCTTGCTTCCTTGTTGAAGTTAATGAGCACTTCATTGGGGCAAGCCGTACGGCGTCTCAGACAGGGTGATGATTTAGGTTGCCCGAAAACCTTGAAAGATTTTTCTTCATGTAAGGAGTATGATTTCATTATGGGCATAATCACTACTTTCAGAAACTTCGGCATTCAGTTACCCACCCAACAAGTTCTATTCAATGAGATGTCGAGCCATGTTACGAGGCCTACAGTTTCTAAAATGATGTTTTTGCATTTTTATGGCTTGATGTCCTTGAGCTTTGTTAGTGGGCTTGATTGTTTAGTTAAGGGTTGCTTGTTGACAATTATTGCCATATTGAATTTATTTGTTTTCGAAGAGGGTAGTTTAGATACACTGCGGTCAATGGTTGATTCCAATAAAGAATCTTTTTCATCTGGATTGCTACATGTCAAATTCCAGGAGGTAATGCTCTTCTTTTTCCACCTCCACTCTGTGTTCATAAAGGTCTGCTCTGTTTCAGCCTGTATAACTTTTTGTCAATGATGCAGACCGTAGGGGACCAAAACTCTAGCCTAGTGGTTGCATCAAAATTTCAGAAGACAAGGACCCTGTATTTGAGGTAATTAATGCTATGCATGCAGTATGTTGATTGATGATGCATGTACCTCCAAAAGTGTTCTTTTCAGCATGTACCATGATGAACCTGCATTTGCATGGACTTAAGTTATCCATGTTGATTGCCCAGAACTCTTATTGTATGTTTGTTAGGGAAGATTAGATAGCACTGAGCGGTATTCGGGAAGAAAATGAAGTCAAAATCTTGTTCGTTATACTGTTCATTCCTATCTAGTATTGCAAAATACTGGATAGTAACATCCTCGTATTTTTTAATTCTATCCCGTACCGCCCATCCACCCTACTAAACAAGGCAGTATTGTCACTTGTGAATTTGTGACTAATCCCCACCCCACACAGGAAAAAGAGAGGAAGAAGTCTTCTTTCTATGT
>CAIGRN010096988.1:0-10546 GCA_903798345.1 Fraxinus anomala
AAATCAAACTTGTTCGTTTACCGTAAAACTATAATTCCTTTCGTCAATATGATCCAATCAATTACAAGATATGGATATGTGTCAATCATGTTTATCGATCATTTCTTTTATCCCACTGTTAAGCCAATGTAAGTCGAAAACTCATTTTCAACTTATGAGTTTACATTGGCCAATGATTTCATTATCAACTTAACTAGATAAAATGTAGATCATAATCTCTTACTATCTAAGAGTGACGAATCCTCTATTGATCATTCACAGCCTTCATATGATTCTTGACATACCCGAACGATGCTGTATTAGCGACACTTGGCAGAGTAACATCTAACACCACCAAAGTATGACCGTCCTTATATAAGGCACTATGATGATCTCAAGTAAAATGACCAATTCCACTATCGAACATTAGAGATTAACCACTAACGCTCAGATACTTATCCATGTGGAATCTCTCAGTGGGTCTCCCATGTTTTGTTATAACAAAACATCAACGTGTTCATTCAAGTGTCACTACACTTTAGTTTGCGAGATCAGCTACTTACTTCACAAGTAAAAATGACACACGTAATGATTTATCTGTATCTCGTTATTACTTCGACCACGAACGCTTTAAGATTCATTTATATGTCATTTGTATCTCACAATCACAATATCTCGTTATTACTTCGACCACGGACGATTTAAGATTCAGTCACATGTAATTTGTATCTCACAATCACAACTCCTTGTGATTAACAAATCACCAAGACTTGAATCTACGGATTCTATTATTTAATTTATTAAAATATAAATTCAATTAAATAATAGATATTGTCAATAATATGCATCGATTATATATATATTTAAAGTGTTTATGTTCCAAGTTGATTGAACTTAGGGCATAACACTTACAACTCTTACCTATGAATCCCCCTGATATTGTTTCCTCCAAGCAGGTAGAGTTTGACTTCTCTGATGTCTTTGGCCTCTTCCAATTTACACCCCAAATGAACTCATCGATGGGATATCTGGAACAGCCGATGTGACTGAGCTTGTCTACAATGAAACTGAGGTAATCTATAATCGATCACATTCATTAGTCGGCCCTTCTGCTTGTATTAGTCAGTCACTGAAACTTAGCGGGCTCACCATACATGAGGCTGAAGATCCAATTGATTTTGTAGAATACGTTACTGAAGAGACCAGAAAAGAAGACCAGGAACATGTTAAAAATTCTGTTGATGAGGATGTCGACGTGATGAAAGTCAAGGCCGTTGGCCTTGGAAGTTTCTGAGGTTTTGAAAGTTGTTGGACAGGGTGCATTTGGGAAAGTATATCAGGTGAGAAAGAAGGGGACATCAGAAACATACGCGATGAAGGTCATGAGGAAGGATAAGATTATGGAGAAAGACCATGCTGAATATATGAAAGCAGAGAGATATATTGACAAAGATTGATCAATGATATTCCCTTTATAGTCCAACTCAGATGCTCATTCCAGGTTGTAAACTAGCTAGTTTCTGACGTGCTAGATTTAGATCTTATGGAAATGGTTTTTCTTTTCTATTGATTTCTGTTTCTTTCATTTTTTCAATTTGGTCTGTTTGAGCCTCATTTTTGGGCGTAGAATGCATTTTGGAATAGTAAATTGATAGAAAATGTGTGGTTAAAAAATAAGGAAAAGTTTTGAGTTTCGTGTAATATTATTTTATTGAAGGATGTATGATTGAAAAGAAGAGAGAAAAAAATGTATTTTGAAAAAAAAATGAAGATCAAACAAGGGCTAATTTTTTTTCTTGGATGGGACTGGCAATATGAGCTACATATATTTTCAACTTTATCCATCTTTTAGAGTTCATGCCACTAGTCATATTGATTTAGCTCATTCTCCAATGCAGACAAAATACAGACTTTCCCTAGTGCTGGACTTTATAAATGGTGGACACCTCTTTTTTCGGCTCCATCACCATGGGCTTTTCAGGTACTATTTGTTCCGTTGATGTTTTCCTTGTTAATTGGTTATGTGAGTTGCTAATTACATGCTACGTGTTAAAGAGAGGATCTGGCACGCATATACACGGCAGAGATTGTTTCATTTCATCAGTGTCTCACCTCCATGCAAATGGCATAATGCATAGGGATCTCAAACCTGAGAATATTCTACTCGATGAAGATGGCCACGTACTCTCTCTCTGCACATTTGTGCCTGTGCACAAGCACACAAATATCTCATCCTGTTTCTATGATGAATGAACTTGATTATTATGTTAAGATCGTTTCTTATTCTTATTTTAGGCCATCCTCACTGACTTTGGATTGACAAAGCAATTAGAGGAGAATACAATATCAAACTCAATGTGTGGAACTGTAGAATATGTCACCTGAATTTATTCTTGGGAAGGGACATGACAAGGTTGCTGATTGGTGGGAGTGTTAGAATTCTATTGTTTGAGATGCTCACTGGGAAGGTAGCATCTTACAGGAGTTCTAAATGTGAATTTCATAAGCAGTCTTCTACCAGTATAGTCAATCCTTATCATATTTTTCTGCTTCTCAATATCTCCATCCTTCTATTTTCCTGATTTTTATTATGAGCTTCTCTACGTGGTCCTGCATTAATGGACTTTTTGTGAACTTGTACAGAGTTTTAGTCAAGAAATATGTAGGAATTAGAAGGTTATGGCTGCAGGCGCAGGACAAGAATATTATTTTTTGTTTTTATGTATTTAGAACTTCCGATGCCTAGAAATGTAGTTCCTGACTTCCTTATTTTCGAGGGTGGCTTTACATGTGTGCAAAAGATAACTAAAATGAGGAAAGAATCTGAATATCGTATTGAAATATCTATCTCTGTGCAACCAAGTTTTCGGCCTGAAGTAGCAAGGTTATAAATGGTTCAAGCCAATTAACTGGAAGAAATTGGAGAGCAGGGGAATGCAACCAAGTTTTCGGCCTGAAGCAGCAGGGAAACACTGCATTGCTAACTTTGATAGGTGTTAAACTGAAATGCTACTCTCCGATTCTCCAGTTTCCAGTCCCAAAGTTGATGGTAACCTCTTTCAGGATTTCACCTACGTGAGGCCTACTGCCTCCTTTCTCCAAAGAAATAGCCCCTTGTGCTATGTACTAGGATGAATGGAGATGAAGTCTTGTTCCTATGTTTATCTGTAACCCGTTAATAATTACTTAATTAAGAAAGTATATCAAGGTGAACTGGTATTTGTTTTTTGATTTGGACATATTGAACATGGTTCGTCTGTTTTTTGATGAAGAAGGTGATCCATATTGTTACTAATGGTATTGTTATCTATAGCATTACTAGTTACCAGTGTTCTAAAAAAATGCACATAGAAGGCGCCTGCAAAACGTCACACCTTGACAGCGAGCGTGAAATTAAATATCATATTTTCCATTCAACAGCTTGGTTTTCATTCCAATCTGCAAATCTGCGTGCACCCGTGCTCTTTGGACATGGCTATACATAATAATGAACTAGAATGCTGGAATATACGACTGATTGTTCATTTAATAGGATAAAAGTAAAGAAAATTAGAGCTCATCATGATAGAGGAACGTCTCCATGGCATGCTTTTTCTTGCAACCCCAGTGGCATTTCGAAGAGCACAAGGAATTGAAGGTTGTTAACCTGGTAGATTGAAGAGAAACAATATCTGATATAGAAGGAGACTTTGAAAGAATAACTGCATACCCATCGTCCATGTAATCTGTCCCTTCAGGAAACAACTGCCACAGAAGGCAACCACCACCACCACCTCCTTTCCTAGTCGAGTTCAAAAGGATCTTGTACACAGTGCTCACGAGGGTATCCCGGTATGTTGAATTATAGCCAGGATCTTTTGCTGAAACACCAAACTCAGCAAACACAACAGGCATGCCAAGGAAATTCTCAGCATCGTCAATATGAGATTGTATCCATGACTTGGTGAATTGTATATGAGCATCCGAAATTGTTTGCGAAATCCTTCATATGATGTGAAAAAACCACTAGGAATCTCTATTGTGAACTCAAAAGAAATACGTAGTACTTGAAACACAAAGTTATACAATTGTAGTAGAAGCATGTTACATGGTATTAAGGAAGAAAAATAAGCTAAAATAACTCCATAATGTAAATAAACATAAGAGAATTCTTCAAAGCCATTGTTAAACTTACCAAGAGTCTGGATAGATGTGAACAGAAGCAAAATCAACCCCAAGAACTTGATGATTCCTGATAAAGTCAGTTCCAACTTGTTGAGCATAGGTATTTGGGTTAAACTGAACCCTGTTGGGAGTGGATGGACCATAGAAACCTTCCAATCCAATCTCCACCAAATGCTTTGGGTCAACACTTTTCACATATACTGCCATTTCTTCTATCCATTCCTATACAAATATTGACATTTAAAAAATATCAGTAAATTGCTGCGGTTATAGTAAACATCCTGCCAGCGACATAGTAGAAAATTAACATTTCAGGATTTGTTAGATATATGTCTTAAATTTTCTTTAACTCTAATGAGAAACCGAACCTGTAATTTATTGCCGGAGGGATCTGATCCACACCGTGGCTCATTCATCAGTTCCCAAGCAAAAATAGTAGGATCATCCTTGTAGGTTATGTTTGTGACAGTATTGACTCTGTTTAGCACCATCTAAAGGAGCCAAAAAGCAATAAATTTCAAAACTTGGAGTTATTATTACAAAAGGGCCATATTAATTCAAGGAACTTACCTTAACATGGGCTTTGTAGTAGCTTCTGAGAGTTGGATGTGAGAAGAAATCATCATCAGAAGTCAAATTGAGGCCAGCAGCTTTACCCCATTTGACATACTGTGATTTGCCACCATATGCATCCCAGTTATCAACCAAGGATAATATGAGCCTTATCTTGTACTTCTTTGCTTCACTAATAACAAAATCCAAGGCCTGAAACCCGAAAATAACGATTTACAACAATAAAGATCCCATAGTCGAGCGTTTAGTCATGGCTAAATCCATCAGTTTATTGTTATTGCAAAGTTGTTTCAAAATTCTCTGTTGAAAAGTCCATTTCCCAGGTTGAAAGTTTTTGAGCTTGAAAAAAATTAATAGTCACTCTCCGAAGTCTCCTTAACAAAAGGGATAGAAAAGCTGACTTTTGTCATGTTTCGTAAGTTGGACGAGACCACTGACAATTTTTTTTCACATACCTTTCTTGTAATTCAGCATACAAACATGCCTTTCATGTAATTGCAATCTTGTACAGAGGATTGGTATAGGAATAACTGTTAATTAAAGATGCACCTTGAAAACTTCATCATCATAAACAGAAGGGGTTTTCTGAAGAGCACGCCACTGGCCATCGTTGAAAGCCCAAGTCCGGCATACTGTAAGTCCCACTGCAGATGCCTGTTGAAACACCTCAGTAACCTTTCCTCTTGTCGATTGATCCACAGCAAACACCATTAACCAATAAGTGTTGAATCCATTGAAGTAGAAAGGCTGCCCGTTCACTATGAATTGGTTCCCATTTTTCTGCACTAGACTCCATGCTTCTTCTTCCTTTTCACCGTGATGACAAATCCTGCACAGATACATGTATTACATACTCGACTGATTACAAAATTAGTTGAACCAAATCTGGCTGGGGAGGGAAGAAATTTCATAAAAGGCACCTATTGTTCATCTCAGGTGATGCTAAACCACTGTCTGTACCATCCACTGATTCAGAATTCTCATCAGATTCTATGCGACCGATAAACATTATAAGAACAACTGCCAAATAAATGGCTAAAAATCTGTATTTTAACACCAGTTTCTCCATATTTTCAACTCAACACTGCGTTGAATTTGTTTCAGGCAGCCAATATATATGCAAACATGTCCATGCTCTGACACGCAGTGCTGGGAAAAAAATTGTACTCAAGAGAAGTAATGATGAGGAAATCATCTGGCTGCCTTCAAAGCAAAGATGCACTCCTCTCTTTCAGATATGGAAAGAAAAATGAAAGTGGTGGGTCGGATTGAATCGGATCGGAATTGATCTTCGCTTCCTCTACCTTCTTTATATATTTTCGAAGTTTTTGCAAAAATTAAGAATGTTGACAAGAATTGGCCGTAAATGTCATATAAAAGTGAGAACTAATCAACAAACATATATACATTAGAATCTTTGAAGAAAACTTTTACTAATAAATCTAATTGGCTCAGCAGATTTTAGCTAGGACGTCTTAATCAATGCATCAGTATCCATAAAATGAAGGCCAATAGATAAGTTTGAATATTTGATATTACCTGAATCTAAGTTAAGTGTCAAATAAACATCGGTCCTTAGCTTCAAAGTATGATGTGTGGTTGTGTGTAGAAAGAGAGCACAGAAGGTACACAATAAATTGAAACCATAATCTGGAAAAAATAAGTCATAAATCATGATTTAGTGCTCTCGAGAATCAAATTATGATGTTTAATTAGGTAAGATCAAAACTTACCCAATATTAAAATCAAGAAGTGTACTATACCAGAATACACTTTTTTATCTGCCCAAATTACAATTTTGAACTATCTCCTCTAAAAGATTAAAGGACTATAAACAAGACAATTATTTTCATAACTTTGGCATCCAACGATTATGGGTATCAAGAAAAAGCTAAAGTGTGCACCTCAAAACTAGAATCAACAAGAAGTACTTCCATAATACCTTGCGTTTTTGGGTGGTGGGTTCCTCATTTCTGTGTGATTCTGGTACGGTACTTTGATCTGATTTTGCATTAGGGCAGCCACTGTTCATCTTAATGAAGTAGTAGTTCTGAACAGGAGAAGGGGTGAAAATGAATGAGTGAGATCATTTGAAGAGACGAACTTTGTATACTATGAAAGGGCTGACAACAGCATTATACGCCAGATTTGGAACGATGACAAAACTAACCAATGGTGTTTCAATAATCATTCAATTCATATGATACGATGGTTACGATTTACACAGTAAACGTTAAATGTTTGTTGAACTTTTCTCGTTTGCACTCGATCCATTCATCATCCTAAAAAAATCCTCAGATGACGTGACTAACAAAAATCCTTCGTAACATGTTATGGTCGTGAAAAAAAAAAATTACAACTCAACTAAACCAATTTCATTATTCATCCAACTTATACTTGAAACCCCAACTGCCGTGGAAGCAGAGGCTCGAGAATTGAATTAGTGCTGGTGGTTTGCACTATCTACACATAGGTGCAAAGCACACTATTACTCATTGTGATGTCAAGACAGCTAACATCGATTTTGGACGAGAAGTGGGTGGCAGAAGTTTCTGATTTTGGCTTCTCAAAAACGGGTCCTTCATTGGATCACACTCATGTTAGCACTATTGTAAAGGGTAGTTTTGGTTATCTTGATTTTGAGTACTTCAAACGCCAGCAATTGACAGAAAAATCTGATGTTCTACTCATGCGGTGTTGTACTTTTTGAGATGTGTGCTCGGCCAGCTTTAAACCCAACAATTAAAGGAGCCAGTTTGCTTAACAGATGCATTGCCATAACTTGGGCATTCTTGACCAGATTATCGATCCATATCTAAAGGGTAAGATTGCACCCGAGTGCTCTAAGAAGTTTGTTGATACATCAGTGAAGTCTCTATCAGATGATGGGACGGAGAGGCCCTCTATGGGCGATGTTCTTTGGAACCTTGAGTTTGCTTTGCAACTTCAAGAAAGCGGCGAGGAAAGTGACACGGGTATTGTAGAACTGGATGTCACATGTAAAAGGAAGAAGGATCCAGATGCACCCTCAGGTTTTGGTGGCAACATAACAGATTCGAAAAGCAGTGGAATGTCCATGAGTATTGGTGGTCGAAGCCTTGCCAGTGACGACTCAGATGGTTTGACACCGAGTGCTGTGTTTTCACAGATCATGAACCCTAAAGCACGGTGATATCTATAAGTTTTTCATATATAATCTTGCTTTCGAAATGTTTTTCTGAATCCCATTAAGTTGCACAGAATTACACAAATTTGTGAAATTGGTTCGTTGCTGTCTATTACTGATCTTTAAGTGTTCGTTTGACAACTTGAACTCTCATAATCTGAATTGATGTTAGTTTTGATCTATTCGTTTTTCCCATGACATGTTCTACCAAGATAGCTTTACTCCAGTTCGAGGTTCGAGGCCAACTGCATCTAGCAATATATAACCTTAAATAAACATAATCTGCTCGAATCAGTGCAACTGCTGATAATTAAAAGGGTCTATGCAAAAAGGAAATAAAAATACAGCCCCAAATCAGTCCTCACCAAAAAATTAAATTAACACAAATACCAGAATATTTCAGAACAAGGGTGTTTTTGAACATTTGAGTGCAACCTTGAGAATTTCCGAAACACACAACTTACTAGCAATCAAATTTACCATAGTACATTTACAGTCGCTCACAAGGGTCAAAAAACAAAAAACTTAAAAACCCTTCAATAACGAAAGCTCACAATCACAGAGTGCTATTTCTGGTACAAGGAACAGAATCTTGTAGGGCTATAATCTTCTTCTGCAGCTCCGGTTTATTGGCCCCGACAAGTTTGTCAATTTGCTGTCCATCTTTAAGGAAGAAGAAGGTTGGAGTTGCTTTGATATCCCATGTTGTACTGAATTCCTGAAAGAATGAACCGGATAAATAATTTCAGTTCGTAGAATGAGGTATACTTTAGGGACATTATCCTGTTATACAATTGTTTTGCAGAGTTTAGAGAGTTCTAATTCTAACTAGGGCAACACAGACAGCTTTAAATAAGCCTTCAAGAAATACTTGAAATGTATATAGAGTAGCTTTAAGCAGTTGGAGTTCTTCAGCGTCAAAGTACTTACAGTTAGCTCATCAACATCAACGGTAAGATAAAGAAGAGCAGGGAATTTCTCAGACAGCTCGCGGTATAAAGGTGCAATCATTTTACAAGGACCACACCATGTAGCACTAAAATTTGCAATCACCTGTCAAATAGTCAAATCAATGTCAGAAAAAATGACACTAGATAGGATATGAAACAGAGAGAGTAATCAGCATGAAAAAATGATTAGCAATCATGTCTTTTTCATTGTGAATAATCCTGGCTATCACCTTCAATTTGATAAATATGTTATCTTGAACAGGTGAACTTAAGTAAAAGGATGGAATTAAGTCCAAGTTTGGTACATAAATTGCCAGGAAAGGAATTCTCATTCTAGCTTGAGAGGTATCCCACCTAGAATGGCATTTACCTATTATTGAGATGGTGTGATTTGATTCTTTTTTTTTTTTTTTCCCTCAGTCTTACGAGAAAGACAGGTGATTCAGGCTGCATAGCTCATTTTTATTCTCTTGACTGGCTGCCACTATGGAATGACACAAAGGAATAACCAAATCAATTAAAGTTAAGAACTCCATAATGTGGGGACTGCAAAATGAAGCCTAAAAAGTGACGAAAGACTTTCCATTATTGCTTTATGGAACCAAAGCTACAAGCTAAATATAAAATTAAGACCTTGCTGTGAAGTGCACCACAGAGAAGTCCTGTAAAGAAAGGGATGCCATTATTATATCCAGTAGATCAAACATAACCCAAGGAGGAGCTAACAATTCAAGCAGGTTTAATTATAGTCCACGCCATGAATTTGTCGTCTGCATACATGTGTCTATATGCATTTGTATCTGTGCGTGCATGAATATTCTCAGACATGATACATCATCATATACAATTCTCATCAGTATTTATGTGGTGATGGAAGGAACAGTATCTGGTGTGGGGTGAGGAAAGCAAGCAACGTATTATTTATTGCGCGAACACAATTAGGCAATGTATATCTTCTTCCAGGTAAAGTTTAAAATAGTGCAAAAAAGGGAGGAAAAAAAATGACTACTTACAATCTTGCCATTATGTATTATTTATTGCACGAACACAATTAGGCAATGTATATCTCCTTTAAGGTAAAATTTTAAAAATAGTGCAAAAAAGAAAAAAAATGAATTGACTACTTACAATCTTGCCATCTCTCTTTGCTTCTGCCATCTTTTGCTCCCAACTTTCCTTTGTTGTGATGAGCTGGACATTTCCACCAGCAAATTCAACATTATGTTCAGATTCATCTCCATCAGTAGTAGGCTGCAATACAAGATGTACAATATTTTTCGTCAAAGGTGAAATACATGCGTGTGACACAATTTGGGATCATGAGGCACCAGTTAGATAAGCTCGTAATATATACTTTGGACTGCTAACAACTGCAGCAGCAGTTTCGTCACTCGAGCATGTAAAGATTTGCAAGCTTTTTCTAACTACAGACAGCAAAACTTACAGACCAAAGAGGCCCTTCACAAATGTAACAGCATTGTTCATCAGCAACTAACGACAAAGCCCCCAACTGCTTTTCTTTTTCTATTTGTTTTTTTTTTTTTTTTTTTTTTTTTAACTACAGCTAGCAAGTAAGCTATAGACTTAAAAAGGCTTCATATAAAGAGAAATGTTGGTAGGCGTGACTAGGAGAAGAAATGTAAGCAAGTCGTGCAGCAAACTTTTAAGACTAACAAAATGTCAAGTCTTAGCATGCAAAAAAAAAAAAAAAAAA
>CAIGRN010096989.1:0-12943 GCA_903798345.1 Fraxinus anomala
AAGTCAAATTATGTTTTGAGAATATTATCGGTGTATTTTCCAACAGAAAAATCTTTACACTTGGATGGAGATATGGATCGTGCCTGGCCACAGGTCAATCGAGATAACTCGAGGACAAAACATTTTTAATTGCATAAAAGATTGTACATTAAGTTAGTTGTGATGTATCTTATTAGACAATCATTTTTATTGCATTTGCCAAAAAGTGATATTCGAGAAATAATAATTTATTTGCCCAGGAAAAAATAAAAAAAAAAAAAAAATCTCCCCTATCTTNAAAAAAAAAAAAAAAATCTCCCCTATCTTTACACACAACGTTTGACTCTTCCACCATAAACTATACTTTATTGTAGGAGATTCTATTTTGTTGTTGGTTGGTTCAAAAAGATTACAAAATGAGATGTCGTGACAAAAAGTATTTTATTTTCTTAAGAATAAGGTTGAAGTATCACTTTTAAGCCTCTTCTAGCCTTCACCTCATGTGAGCTGCTACGAGTTTTACGAGCGAAAAATTTCAAACGGTAATCAAATTTTGCACAATATTTTTTTTAGTGATCATTAAACTTTAAAAAAAAAAATGGTCATCAAACTTTTCAAAACGTTATCGTACTGACAACTAAACAATAATTTTTTTTCGGATGATCGTCGAGCATATCATACCATGGTCACATTAGCCACTTAACTTTAAAATGTTTCCAAATGATGGCTAGGATAACGATTTGATAAATTCGATGACCATCCAAGAAATAAAAAATAATGGACAAATAGATAATAATTTAATAAGTTCGATAATCATTCGAAATTTTTTTAAAATTTAATGGTCAATAATCATATGAATTTTTAACCATGGGTTTTACTTATTAAGGAAGAAATCTCTTTTAAAATGATTATATTATTATCATCTCCTCCTCTCCCTCCATTCAGTTTACAAATTCAAAAAAGTTAAAAGGATTTTAAAGTCTTGTTTAATTCAGTGGATAATTTTTCTCTCTGAATGTGGCTGAGCAAAAGCAATCTTTTGAATTTTCCAATACACGGCCTCTATTTGATTCCTTTTATTTTAACTTAAATTTATTTTTTATATTCTTTTTCAACCACACATTCATACAATAAAATATTCTATACGTAAACTTGAAATTTTTCCCTATTTTTTAACCGCGTATTTTTAAAAAATATTATTCAAAACATAATTTTTTAAAAAAAATTAAAGGTCACCAAACATGGGCACATTATCTACCTATTCTATGATATGTTAGGTGGGACAAAAAAAAATTTAAAAAGCACCAAATAGAATGCGTCCGCAATTTTGTTCGATAATACCAAAAATATGTAAGAAAAAAAAGTTATTGGAGCTCTAGAAGTTGAGATTCCAATCTTCCCAAGACTAGTCATTGTTTAACTATTTCATCCAATACATACATTTATTTGTTTTTTAGTCATCAACGCATCCACGTAGGCTAGCTTAATCCATGTTTGACTCTTTTTAAAATAAAATAATTTATTTCTCATATCATTTTCAAACACAAATTTTTCAAAAAATCACTATTCAAAACATTATTTTTACACAATAATGACCATCGGACATGAGCTTCATTTTACTCATCGAAATCCCATAATGTTAGACAAAAGTTCAAGCATCGAAGTAAAAAAGTTGCATATCTCTTCACCTACGACAATTTTCCATAATGAATGGTGTTGGGTTTGAACTCAAGTCTTTTCTCGATCTCATCTAAGCCCCCGTTTGGTTCCCATTATTTTTCACTAAATCGTAATTTATTTTTTTCTATCTTCTTATCAATCATATATTCTCCAATAAAATAATATTACATGTAAATTCAAAAAAAAATTCTTCTTTTTTAACCACATTCTAAAAATTTTTTATTATTTCTCTCATTATAATGTGGAATAATATGCGCAAAAGGGGCGCTAAAAGTTCAAATTGATAGAGACTAAACCATTTTAATATTCAACTCGCACTCTTCGTGTTAATTATCCCTTTTGTGCTTGGTGTCTTGTGCACATTTTCTTGATTCAGCCAGCACCATTAATGATGGTATTTTGATCCTTCATTTGTGACTTTTGCTCTTTTCACTCTTTAATGATGACTTTGAAATAGAAATGTTTACCGACTTTTGTGGATTCTCATGAGAAATTAAACTTTTTTGTTGCTTCACAAGCAAGATTATCCAAGAATTATTACATTTAACCAATGATATCGAAGGTAATTCAAATGGTAAGATGGTTTAATTATATGATATGAAATTTTCAATTTTCTTGAGGGGATTTAATACATTGATCACCAAAAGTAGAAGCCCTTAGGTGTAATTTTATAGAGCAATGTTTGGTGTACAGAAAATATTTTTAACCTACACACACATTGGTGGGTCCCGCATCAATTAAAAAAATGCCATAACATACACCCACCCACCCCGTCATTGGGTCTGTCGGTAAATTTTGCAGAAGAAAAATCTTCTGTACAAAAGGAATTATCCAATTTTATATGAAAAATTAAAATGCGACAAAGATCTATTGGCATGGATTAAGTTATAGGGCCCTCACATTTTTAAGGCCTAGAACCCAGACCATAGCCGAAAACTTGAATTAAAAACGGCAACTTATAAAAAGTATCCTTTAAATTTAGTGCAATTTGAAAAATAATATAAAAAATACTTTGTAAAATAAAATTACACAGTGTGATCCTTTCATTAAAAAGCGATACATCATGTCACTTTTTTTTATCGTGAAAACTTAATTCAAATTTAAAACACAACAAAAATTAAATTTAACATCTAAATATTAGTTCAAGAAATTCTTATAAACAAATTGAAAATTTAGTCAAAGATGTTGCATTGTTCTTTTAGAAATTAATCGCGAGTGACATTTTAATTGAAAGTGACGTGTTACTTTCTAAGTCAACATAATAATCTTGAAAATAAACGAAACATCAACAGAGGTAAACCTTAATCTCGAAATTTTAACATAACAAAGCATTAAACACCTGTTTGAGTCACATTCACATTTTCTATTCATTTTCAACCACATATTCTTCAGTAAAATAATATTTTCTATTACATCAATAACTTTTCATTCTTTTTCTACCACATACTTTTCATTAATCTACTATTCCAAAATACTGTATAACATAATAATATGGCTCAAACACACTCTAAGATATTGAATTAATGCAAATCAAGTGTATAATTTTTACAAATTATATTTTACAATTAAAAGTAATATGTCACTTCTCCGTAAGCTTATATATGATTTAAACTTAACTTTGATAAGTTTAATTCTCATCTAGCACAACATGAACTAGCAGTGTGCGACTATTTACCTTAGACAAAAATATACTGAAGGATAAAATGACGGTTTGCATTTTGTCTCTCTTAGAGCCTAATTATTGACACATGAAGATAGTTTATGATCATAGATAGACATGATACTTTAAAATTTGAGAACTGTAATAAATTGGAAGCTTGTAACATATCAATTTAAATATAAAATAACATAGTGTGCGACTTTTAAATTAAAAAGATATTACTTTTTTGTCCACTGGTCAACTAACTAGAATTACAAATTCGACAAAGCTTTAAAAAAAGTTATCCAAGTACCAAACATAGACGAAGAGTGGAAATACAATTACATTATATTTTCTTTTCCTAATGCAAAAGCTGTAAGCAATTAATTAACCTAATACAAAGATTTCTAATTCACATATTAATTTAATTAATGAAGAACACATACTTTGATCCATAGCAATAATTGAAAGATTTAAACATGCAAAAGAGAAACTAGTAAAATCAACAAATTGTTCTCTCTTTTTTCGTCTCTGTAATTGAATGTTTTAATTTGATAGGTTCATTCACATTTATAGATAGAAAGAAGCAGTTTCATGGGCCATAAAATAAAATAAAAAATACCCACTTTCCATCAAAGTGGACCGTTGTTAAACGGTCACTTCTCAATGGACCAATAGGATTTTAGCAATAATAAACCATTTTAATTAATTTATTAATAATATTACTTGGTCCACATTAATTGGTCTTACATTCTCCTACTTGGTCCATGTAATATTACATCATTATGTAGTCTATAACATAATGCGCATATGAAAAGCTAAAATCCCTTATACATTGGTCACATAATATATCATCCTTAAGTAAAGATTAATAAGAGTCATGGCGGTTTTACATAATTATTTTGGCATAATTCCTTCCATGTACTACAATAATAGTTCCTACCTAACATGACACGTAATGAGAAGTTCGATAACTATATTTCAATAATGCCTTTGAAAAAATTGTCTGTCAGCATTCATATAATCTATTCATGTACATATACCAACTATTATGACGGAAATAATATTTTGTCAAAACAATACATAAGCGAACTCAAAGTGTCAATTACATAAATTACTTAATGTCAATAATCATTTTCAATAATGTCCATTCTCTCGACATGTTCATTAAATGTCTTTGGCGGCAATCATTTTGTTAGTGGATCTGTAATCATAAGATTGGTGCCAATATATTCGATTGACACATTTTGTTTTTGAACTTCTTCTTTAACGGCAAAGTACTTCAATTTCATGTATTTAACAACTTTAGAGTACTTGTCGTTCTTTGAAAAGAAGATCGTTACAGAATTGTCACAATAAAGTTTCAGCGGCTTGGCAATATTATCGACAATTCTAAGCCCTGAAAAAAAAATTTCGAAGCTAATTTCCTTGTATTGTGGTCTCAAAGCATGCCACAAACTTAGCTTCCATAGTGGATGGAGCAATGACCGATTGTTTCGCACTTTTTCATGATATAACCCTTCCAGCCAAGAGGAACGAATAGTCAAACGTGGATTTTCTAGTATCTACACATCCAGCAAAGTTTGATCCGAATATCCAATGACTTCCAAGTTATTAGATCTCCTAAAAGTGAGCATGTAATCTTTCGTTCCTTGCAAGTATCTCAACACTTTCTTTGCAACTTTTCAATGATCAAGTCTTGGGTTATTTTGATACCCGCCCAGCATTCTGACAATAAAACTGATGTCTAGCCTGGTGCAAGTTCGAGCATACATTAAGCTCCCCACAAGAGATACATAAAGAATAGTTGTCATTTGTTTACGTTCCAATTCGTTCTTAGGACATTACACGAGACTAAATTTATCTCCTTTTTGAATTGGAACGATACTCACTGAACAATTTTTCATCTTAAATATCTCTAAACTTTATTGATGTATGCTTTCTGAGATAATCCTAACAATCCTTGTGATCTATCTCAGAATATTTCAATTCCAATTGCATAGGTTACCTCCTCCATATATTTCATTTCAAAAATTTTAGAGAGAAATTTCTTGGTCTCATATAATAAACTAAAATCATTAGTAACTAGCAAGATATCATCATCATACGAAATTAAAAATATAAACTTGCTCTCACTGACCTTTAGATATATATACATCGATCAACAATGTTTTCTTTAAATCCAAAGGAAGTAATGATATCGTTGAACTTAAGATACCACTGATGGGAAGGTTGTTTAAGTCCGTATATTGATTTCTTTAATTCACACACCAAATCTTCCTTTCCTTCAATTAAAAAACCTTCAGGTTGATCCATATAAACTTCTTCATCTAAATTTTCATTTAGAAATGCGATTTTCACATCCATTTGATATAGCTCTAAGTCATAATGGGCTATTAAAACTATTATAATTTTGAGTGAATCTTTATTTGAGATAGGAGAAAGGAAAAGCGCTTTGTCCAGGCTCAATGACCAGGACAAAGACAGGGGCACCAGTTCTATTGGAGCAGCCCCCCTCTAATAGGGGGCACCAACCGGTCATTGAACCGGGACATAAAGCAGGGCTCTGGAGAAAATGTCTCATTTTAATCAATATCGTCTTTCTGAATAAAATATTTAGCAACAATTCTAACTTTATATCGTTCAATATTATCATTAGAGTCATGCTTGGTCTTAAAAATTCATTTGTACCCAACTCTTTTACACGATTCAGATAATTCAACGAGATCCCAGACTTTATTATGCTCTATAGATTTCAACTCATTTTTCATAACATCTAACCACTTATCAGAATTAGCACTCTCAATGGCACGCAAAATGAAACAAGATCGTCATCAACAATTCCAAGTCAAATTTAGACTCTTGTAGGTAAACCATATAATCATCAGAAATAGCAGGTCTACATTAAAGGAAAATCAAGAATTCCCTAACTTAACTCTGATGTCATATGTAAGCAATTCATTAACCATAATACCAAGATCTTTAAAGTTCATGATTTTCACATATTAATTTAATTGATCAAGAAACATATATTGATCCATAGCAATAATTGAAAGATTTAAACCTACAAAAGAGAAAGTAGTAAAATCAAGAAATTGTTCTCTCTTTTTTCCTCTTTGTAATTGAATGTTTTAATTTGATGGGTTTCATGCACGTTTATAGACAGAGAGAGAGACAGTTTCATAGGTCATAAAAAAAACATACCAACTTTCCATCAAAATGGACATTTATTAAACTATCATTTTTCAATGGACCAACATAATCTTAGCAATAATAAATCGCTTTAATTAATTTATTAATAATATTACTTGTTCCACATTGATTGGTCTTACAAAAACTAATCCGAAAATTAGTTAATCTTGTCGGATGTGAAGAGTGAAGCCTGAAGCCAAAATGTGCGAGCAGCTAGAGATTTTGAAAAGAACCAAGCAAGGATTGGAATCAAATGTGCTCCAGAACACCATACCTAGGATGAGTCCCTTTCACCATTTCAAAAAACAGCATCCTTTAGAGTACTACATGGAACTAACTTGGACACAACTACTATTAAAAGTTCATCTTCAATGGACCCGTATTGGGCCTAATTTACTCTTTTAACTTTGGGCCACAAGTTGACCGATTGGGTTATAGCACGTAACACAGTTCAAATTAAATTATGAGGAATTATTTAGGTATTCAATTCTATTTTCCTCTTGATAGAAAATTTCTCTAAATACTATCAAACTTAAAAATTAGATAAACACTGTGCAATCAAAATTAATTGAAAAAACTTAAAAAAACACGATCATGATCGTGATAGACCATCACGGTTGCAAAATGCAAAATATTTTCAACAACCAAACAATATTTTGCATTAGTGTATGACTATTTTTGACAGTTCGATATGGCCATCTTTTAGGCCCTATGAGCTAAAAAATAGGTTCTACCAAATTAAAATAAATATGGATTATTCTAAACGCATGGGCCCTGGACATGTAGCATGATTCTTGATAATGCTAACTCAAAATCAAGATCCAATACGACTAAGTTTAAACTTCTAAATTAACTAAACAAGTGTCACCTACTATCGCTACAAAGAACTCAATATCGCTACTACGCACTCAACACGGTCGTGTTTACAATTTTAGATTAGCTTAGCAAGCATGTGGGCAACTATTACTCGAAAGCACCGAATACCTCATTCTCTTAATTAGATCAACGTCATGATAGAATAACAAATTTATTAGAAGTCGATTACGAGCATCTACTTCAAGTAAATAGAAGTTGGCTTCTTAGTTTGTAATCTGAAGAACAAGTAGAGCTACTAAAATGAATACAAGATTGAAAAAAAACACACACACACACTTTGATTGATTGTGCATAATAATATTTAACAAAATTAACTTGTTCTTGAGGAACATTTCACAATACAATAAGGTAACAATAAACACAAGGGTCCTCTCCTCCTCCCGTCCATTCAATGGATCGTTCTAATTTCTAAAAAATACAAACAACATTTTTAATTACTGCTATCAGTGTTATTGGTGGTATGATGATTATTGTTGTTTCCATTCCTCCTTTTATTCTTCAATTGTGAAAGCTCCAATTGTGTTTTCATGAAGAACTGCATCCTCTGCAACTCCATCTCCTTCATAAATTTCATCCTCTGCTTTTCCATCTCTACCAACTGCTGCATTTTCGAGTTCTCTGCTTGTTCATACGACTCCCCAAATTTCAAGATTGCCCGCGTCAACTCCCTAACAGAATTACCCCAATTCGTCTCATTGCTATTCTTGTCATTGGTGGTATTCACAACAGCAGTTTCTTCATTCATTTTTCTGTTCATCATTCCAGACCTCGGTGCACTAGCATTCACCATCATCATTTGATTCATTTCCCTCTTGACCATTGGTCGCTTATAACTTTCTGGAGGTAAACCATCTGATGAATCGGCAGAAGGCTCCGGCTCCGGCTCTGGCTCTGACTCCTCATCCGAGTCCACCGGAGGCCTTTTCCTAAATTGCGGCTTTGGCTGTTGCTGAACCTGAAATCTCTCCTGTTGCCGGAATTGAGAAACCGAGCCGGATCTAGTCCCAACAGGGATCCCCATAGGCACCCTTTGGCTTCCCGATTGCACGTTTGCATTCCCGGCCGACCCACCTCCACTCCCGGAGCTCATCTTCGCCGTCGGGCCGATCAATTCATCCATCTTCTCATAAAACCGCCACTTACTCGGCCCGCCGCCCGCAGCGATCTTAGCCTTCTCCGTCTTGTACTTCTTCTTCACTGTATCGATCCGGTTCTTGCACTGAACATCGGTTTTCGGAGTCTTCATATAATCCTCTCGGCTGCCCACAATGTCCGCCACATCTTTCCAGTGCTTTTGCTTCAGATTCCCACGGCTCAGATCAAGGTACCTCTCCCCCCAGGCTTCAATTAACACCGCCGTGGCGTCTTCGCTCCAACAATCCTCTCTTCCTCCACCAGTTCCCCCAACCTTCTGCTGCTGTATCGGTAGAGCAAGCGTCAGAGTATTCTGGGGCGTCATCGGGGGCGCAGCCGCCACAGTCACCGTAATTCTCCCATTAGAAGCCGGCGATGGATGTGATTGGATTTCATCGTCGTCTTCCATAGATCACGGCCGATCTGTATTATTCTAGAGAGAGAGAGAGAGGAGTATATAGAGAAAAAGAGAGGAATGTAGGAGATAAGAGCAATAGGGTTTGTTGACCGGCGAAAAATAAATGCAGAGGAAGACAGACGTTTAACGTTATTATTTTTCATGATGACGACTTTCAAAACGACAGCGTATAGATGATTTTGTATTTTTATCGGTTGACGGAAAAATCCAAGCAGGGTTGGAGGTTTGACGACGGCGTCGGCAAGGGGACACGTGTCGTGGAGTGGGTGGGTGATTGAGGAGAACAGATGTCGAAATTCTATTGGATGGGTTACCGGTAAACCGTCACCGGCGTCATTGCCGGCTCGGTTGGTGGACCTTCCCTGTTTTACATCTGGGAACTTCTGGCAGTTGACTTTATTGACCATGGTTTCCTCTCTATTTACCGGAACTTGTCAGTTAGATCCCATTTTTTTTAACCACACATTCTTCAATAGTCATGCTTTCTCATTATTTTTTTGTTTTATACACATTTTTAATCATACATTTTTACAATAAAATATTTTTCACATAAACAAAAACTTACTTAGCCCATGTTTGATGTCCATTATTTTTATAAAAAAAAAAGCTTTGAATAGTATTTTTGAAGAATGTGTGGTAAAAAGTAAGAATTTTTTTTTGAATTTACGTACAAAATATTTTATTATATAAATGTGTAATTAAAAAATAATCCCACAGTTTGAAAAAAAATAAGAATCAAACAGAGACTTACTTCTTAAGTATACATTCTCCAAAATTTACTATTCAAAAATTCATTCTTTATCGAATAAATTATATCAAACACTGTAATATAATTATTATTGGGATAATTTGTTTGTTAAAGTTGGAAAATATGAGACCGTCTTCGATCAACCCTTTACATCGTCACTGTTTTAATCTCGTGTTTGAATAGTAAAGGAAAAGTTTCACACAAATCATTATAATAAACTTTAGAACTCAATTCACAAAAGGTTTTTTTTTTAGTCAATAGGGGACCGTCATTTGGCAATTGTGTCAAATGCTATCTTATGTTTCTCTAGCATTTCTCAAATTCTAAACCCACATCTCCATTCAAAATCAGAACAACCCAAAACGATTTCTTACCTGTTGTAATTTCATGAACGACTCAAGTGGCAAAATGCAGGTAGAGTAACACCGAGTGCAGCAAAACAAAATTCCATGCAGAAAGTACAAAGAGAAAATGGAAAAGCTGTCTCAAAGAATGATTGAAAGTCTTGAATCATACGAGCATCCCATCAAACGCTGAATAAATTCCAAGAACTTTCAGTGTAACGATCTGTGCCTTCAATGAAGCACAAGAAACAACTTTGTTCGTTTAAAATAGAAAAACGAAAACAGTGTAGAAAATTCAATACTCTTCCTTTCTATTTTGAGGGCGAGGATAAATCAAAAAAAGCAGATTAAATGGAAAGGATCCAGTATCCACATGGATAGCCAAATACGAGACAGATAGCAAGTTATCAAATTTAAGACTTATCTTAATTTCAACAATTAAAATCTCCCAAACGCCAGAAAGACCGTTATCATAAATTGATATCTCCCTAATTTAATTGGGTTAGGATAGTTTTCAAAAAACTATATCCCACTGAGGAAACAAGGTCCAAGAAATGCAATGCAAAGAATAGTAAACATCATAAATGCAGTATCAATTTGTCCATATCATTCAACTTTAGGCCGTTTTGTCGATAGGAAACATTTCCCACAACAAGATAATTGAACAATTTACCGGTTCACATAGGCAAAACAACTAGTACACATCATATTCGAATTGACTATATAGTTAAAATTTAGGCAGTGTTAATTAAAATTTGGGCAGTTTATGGATAAGAAACACTGTCCACAACAATTTAATTTACAAGTTCACAGCATTCAACTTGAAATAATATCATACATATTAGTTGTCAAGCCCCTAGGTTCATCACACAGGAGAGCCAGAATTATCCTTCCCTGAAAAACAATTTAGTTAGCAACATGAGATAAGTTCCTTAGGCCACAGGCAAACCGTGAAGTCTGAATTACAAAAACCAACATGGATAACATGAACCGTGTAAGTATATACCTAGACCCTAGCATTTCAAGTTTCCAGCATTCACTTGAATATAAGAGTCATTAACAAATTTTGCAATTAAAAAAAAATTGTTGCTCCTAAGACTAATATTTATGACAGTTTAGATACAATAGTATTTCTTACTGAAGAATTTACTAGCCAGAATGAGATAATCACAAGGTGAAGATATCTTACCACGAGAAATCCAAAAGCAAGCCCTGTTCCAACTAAGACCAGATGCGGGTAGTTGCCAATTATACCAGTAGGAGACAAATAATCCCTGAAAAGTTATGATCATCACAAGGACTCCACTCAATAGTACAACGAATGGATAAAGCTGTCAAAATTTTAAAAGAAATGACTAATTCATAAGTTAGAAAAAAAAAATATTAAAAGGAATTATCCAAATGTCGAAAAGATATACCATTGCCAAAGCTAGCAGCAAGTTTCCTCTTTTTGCTTGAACAACCTTATGCACATTGAGCACGACAGAACCATTGTATTGCTTAAAGAGCGCTCAAGCTAGCATTAAAACAATGTGGAAGCAGCAAATGATCCAGAGCACTGACGGTGTTCTGGGATGATTCAACCACATGCTTACAATGAAAAAACGAGCATTTATTTGAACTATCAAATGTTCTATTCTCCATAAACCTTGCCTTTAAATTGAAAAATATGGCACGGGTAAGCAAAAAAACATTGAATGACATCAATTTCTGACGGTGTTTTGTGCTACAACATAAATCTAACATCACAAATGCAGTAACTGGTGGTCTATTAAAAAAAAAAAAAAACCCAGCTCTAAACACTTTCCTTTATATAGATGAGAAACTTCTTGCCAACAGAGTCATAAAATAACTTCTTTCCATTTGAAATAAAAAAGGGAAAAAAGACAGCTTTATACATCAGAAAAGCGGGGGAAAGATGATAAGTAGTAGATTCAGAAAGCAATATACATATAATAAATATAAGAGCAAAGGCAAAGCAAAAACAGTGATGAATAGGATAAAAGACCCAGGAGTGGTGAGCAAGAATAAATAATTACCATTTATAATCTTCATCCTTGGGCAAATGATATCATAAAGAACATAGTAAATTAAGATAAAAGAAAGGCATATTTTGAACGACGAATTTGTGTTGATTATTATAAGCCTCGAATTGTTTACTACTTCCATTTCCTTTTCCACCTCTTTGTTGTGTGAGACTCAATGTTTATAAATAGAATCCAACTCAAAAAAGGGATAGATTTTCCAAATTGTTGAGTCCACCACTCAGCACCTAAAAAGGAACCATCCAAACTCAAACTCATTAATGTCTGGTTGCACGTATACACAAAGAAGCATGCAAACCACCAAAAGAATTTAGAGAAGTGAGTAAGCAAAGGATTACCAACAATAGCTGTGAAGAAACGAGTCAGATATATCAACATAAAACCTTCTGTAGGTCCATTTATTGCCAGAAGAATAAGGGTATTGGTGAAATGGCTGCAAAAAAAAATAGGCAAAATCAGTGAATTAATAAAAACAGAGCAACTAAATCAACTGTAAGAGACCAAAGTTACTTCACAATATGCAAATGCCACTAAAAACTATAAATAACCCAGAAAAATGAAAGAAGTACAACATTATATAAAATAAAATAAGAATTTCAGCAGCAAGATCCCAAACTGCATCTTGTACGGTTTATCATATAGCAATAGGAAAAAATAATCCACGCAGATATTATCTCATAGCCAATCCATTATTCCCTTGTCTTAGGACACATTATTACGCCCAAAGAATAACGAGATAGTTGTAGTGCAGCTTTGGGGTGTCGTATCCACACGGAGATGGAAAATGCTTAAGGGTTCCAAAAATGATGAGTCATCGTCTTCAATGTGTAATAAAATTCAATGTTGAAATTTTATAATAATTAATTTTGGAAAATGTGAGGTTAAAAA